>BJCM01151848.1:0-21818 GCA_018326385.1 Flaveria bidentis
TATAGTATTAGCGAGGTGATTGTTAGTAGATCTACTGGGTTTGACAAACCCCACCCGGGCTAGTCGCGCTAGCTTGACTGGAGGTCAAACGGGTGAATGGTTAGCCTGTTTTACAGTTTTGTGGTATGGTATCCATAGTCGGGGCATTCATTTTATTATTACTGTCAGCTCGGTCGTGAAATTCACACATAGTGACTTGTTGTAGTCTAGCTACCTACTCATATGCTTTGATTACTTAATCTGGATTTCATTACTAATGTTACTGTTTTTTGATAAACCTGTGAACTCACCAACCTTGTGTTGACACTTTAGCATGTTTCTTTTAGGTTCTTAAGCTGCGCACGAATAGGAACATCTCGCATTGCATTCATCATCGTAGAGTCAAATGAACAATCTACATTTTTCTATAAATTATATTTATTTGGTTTGCGCGTGTTTGCGCCGTTTAAATTATAGTTTATACGCTTCCGCATTTATTTTCATGTTCGTATTTAATTCTGATTTTAAGAAACTTTATTTAATTTAGAAATGTTGCTTTGTAATTGTTGCGTCGTTTGGTGTAACTAATGGCTAAGATCCTAGTATGTCACGTGCCTGACGGTATGACCCCGTTTGTGGAAATTGAGGGTGTAACAGGGTACATGAGGAACAAAAAAATATGTAGGTAACAAAAGTCTTTAGATTGCAAATGAAGGTGTTCACTTTATATTTGTAGGTGGAGATTGATGGGTAGATGGTGCCAACTTGTTTAAGTAAAATCTAACGGGTTAAATAAGCGCATGTAACTACTTTTACAATTTTTACTTATAAAAATGACACATTAACACTAAACTTTATGAATTAATTTAACATTAACCGTAAAGTTTAATATGAAAGAGAACTTTCTTGATTCAAAAAGCTATCCAGGGCAATACGAAGTTCGAAAAACACGAGACAAAATGTGTTGAACTCATGCTCTCTTAAGTCAATCTCAAGTTTTTACCATCTATTGTGCATATAAACAACAAGTAGATTGGAGCAACCAAATCATAACTTCTAATGAAACTATGTTTCTTTTACTACTAATCGAACATACTTCTCTCACCCATAATCCTAACACACATGTCGTATTCCCCTTCTAGTCACTTTAATACGTTAATTCTACTTTTTCAATAACATTATGAACGTGTGTTGAATATATAAAATAGGTAACCAAAACTCATCGACTGACGAGTGACAGACAGCCTCGTATAACATGCATGCATCCAAGATGAAACAAACCAAACTCACGTCAAACATGAGTAGGAATGCGAAAGTGTAAGGTTCGAATCAACGTTCTTACCTCACACTACTTACGCCAGACAATAGACACCCAGAGACATGTATTATGTACAAACATATGTAGGGATGTGCATTCGGTTATACCCGTGAAATTGGACCCGGAACCGACCCGGAACCGAGTACCGACTAGGTTGAAATCGAAACCCGGAACCTCACCTGCTATAAATTACACGGATTGGGTAAAGCACGGGTATTTCAATCGGTTCTAATCGGGTCTTTGAGAACTGATTCCCAAAACTGAATGGCAAGTATCTGAAGCAAAAATCATGTCGATTTAAACACCGTCTCATTAATCCGGTGAATAAAGAGAGTAGAAATCATCCCCATGGGATGAAACATGTGAGTATTGCTCATTTCAATCGGTGCCATCAAAGTCAGAAGGTTAGAAACTTTTTGTCTTTTATTAACTTTGTTGTTTACTAGTTTTAAATCTTTTTTTATATGTTAACCTTGAATTTATTGTTAAAATGTAGATTAAACATGTAATTATGAGAATGATTTGAATCTTACTTGGCATCTCAAGAATTGATTCTTGTAATGCCTACAAGTTGTTTGATAAAATGCCTTTGAGATTTGAGTTTAGTACAGGAGTAAGTATACTTGGTTATTCTTGAATTAGTACAGAACCAAACTAAATATTAACTAATTAGGTAGTTGCAAAATCATTATATGGTATGATGCATAATTCTTTGTTAACTAATAATCAAAACACACTCATGGAAATCAGTCAAACATAAGAAAGCACAAAGTAAATGATAACCAAGAAACCAAAATAAGATAAAGATATTTCAAGTTGATAAGAAATGATAACGAAAAAACCAAAATAAGTAAATGACTAATGAGTTTTAGATTCAAACTTTTGATGAGTTAAAAATCTAAAGTAATAAGAACCAAAATAATTAAAAATAAATGATAATCAAAATCTCCATCATTCAAATAAGCAAAACTCTCCATCATTCAAATGAGCAAGAAGACAACTTTTAGTTGTTCTTCAATCCTCAACGGTCACCATTAGTCCGATTTTATCAAAAACATCTAAATGAAATCAATAATTAGCATCTGGAAAAATCCAAAAATATCAATAACAAAATAAAAGAAGTTACCTTTTGACAACTCGTCGAATTTATCTAAATCATCATCTTCAGTAGTCTCTTTTCTTCCCTTTCGAATCCAGTCCTATGTGCATATCAACGCTTCAACAATATTAGGGGATAATGAACTTCTATAGGTGTGCACTACCCGTCCGCCCGTGCTAAAAGCTGACTCAGAAGCTACTGTAGAAACTGGAATGGCTAAGATATCTAGAAATAAAAAAAATAGAATCTAATAAATGGTGCATAATAGAAATTTAAAAACATAATAAGTATTACCTTTCGCCATGTGTGAAAGAATTGGATATCTACCCGAATTGACCTTCCACCATTGTAGAATATCAAAATTGACCTCATTTATTGTAGAATCCTCGTCTGTCAGATATCTTTCAAGTTCTGTTCTTTGAGTATATGACTGAACACCACCACCCCTGAATTTTTGAAATTTACCAATCCAAGCATTTTTACCAGACATAGTTTGTTCAACTTTGTTCTCCGTTCTTACTGAGTTGCTTGAACTGGTTCCATATAAAACCTCATATTCCTTATACATTAACTGCATCTCAGACTTCACATCCTCAACCATCTTGCATACCTTAGCTTTAATGTCTTCATTTGTGTCTTCGGGTTTTCTAAACAACTCACAAGTTTTGCTACAACCATACTCTACTACTTGAAGCTTATATCGTGGATCTAATATTACCGCAAAATCAAAAATCATATTTTTTCTACCATCATCCGCAAAGTACTTTTCAAATTTGGCTTGCATCATTGATATCATTGTCATAAAATCAAAAAGATCCTTATTTTCCTTTTGTAATTCATCTAGGTGATCACCTATATCCATAACCTCAGCATATAGTTCATGGGCCACCACATTAGTTGAACAACTAACATTTATTGTTTTTGTTTTGAATAATTCAAGTAATTTCGCCAGCTTTTTTTGCAACAATCCAATCACTATGATCTGGAACAACATCTAAGTCACTTTGAAAATTACTAAACTTACGAGCATATAAATCAAAAGCATCCTTCAGTTTGATAGCCCTTTCTAGCATGTCGTAGGTGCTATTCCATCTTGTCCACACATCCAAAGATAACAAGGCTTTTGTGTCAATTTTTTTCTTAGTAACACACGCTTTAAAGTCACGAACTCTAGGTGCCGATGATCTAATATATTTGACTGCATCGCGAATACATTCAATTGTTTTACCTTGTCGTTTTAAGCCATCTTGTACTATGAGGTTAATTATATGGGCTAGACATCTAACATGTAGGTACATACCATTATGAATCAAATTAGGTAACCTAAGCTTCAATTCTCTAACTGCCACATCGTTTGATGTGGCATTATCCATAGTAAATGCCATTACCCGATTTATCCCCCACTCATCGATACAATCTTCAATAGCTGTTGCGATTCGATCACCCTTGTGGCTAAGTATTGGTCTAAAGTTTATTATTCTTTTCTGATAGTTCCAGTTATCATCAATGAAATGGACTGTCAAACACATGTAGTTGATATTTTGGTTTGACGTCCAGGTATCTGTTGTGAAAGAAATTCTTTGTTGGTTTTTAATGAATAATATTTTCAACTTCTTTTTTTCATCAAGATAGAATTCCACAATATCTCGAGCAACTGTAAACCGCGAGGGAAGGTTAAAACTGGGACAAACAGCTTCCATAAACTTCCTAAACCCTTCACGTTCGACGAAAGAAAAAGGAAGTTCGTCCTCAATAATCATATGAATTAATGCCTTTCTAACCATAGCGGGATCAAACTTCCATGTTTTTAACATGCCTTGCCCATCTTCATTTTTCTTCAAAGAGAGTATAGGTTGGCCTTTCTCCATATTAGCGGGATTTTTGGCGCAAGTTTTTAAATGCTTATTTAACGATGATGTTCCATTCGTTGAAGATTCAGCACACAACACGTTACCACAATAATTGTATTTTCCTTTCCTATGACCCTCATCGTCGTAGAATTCTTGAAAATGTTGCCAACAACCAGCTTTAAGCTTCCTATTCTTTGGTTGCACTTTTCGTTTTTTGTATTTTTTATCACTCACGAGTTTGATTTTCTCATTGTCCTCACTGCTGGATATGTTTTGGGTATCATCCTGTTAAGACATGTATATCTAATAACATTGTGATAATACATTTTAAAATTAACACATAAAAGCAACACACACTATTCAAACACATACATATTGTTTAAATACTTGCTTGTTTCTTAATGATCATAATCAATATATCTTTTGTAATCTTATGTGAAATCAAGGTATTTACATACATATTGTATCCTAGCTGCTGTTAGATATCATATCAAAGTATATCAATGAATACATAGTTGATGAACAAATACTTATTGCATATGTACTAGTGCAAGTATATTAAGGATGGTGTTATTAGGTTTGAGGTTGAGCTAATATACATAAAACAAGGAAATCAACAATAGATGAACTTTAATCAACCACCAAATAGTAAAGCATCTTCTTTCATTATGTCTATCTTAAATAAAAACTACTATAATTTACAAGCATACATAGCTATTCTTATGTTAATAATTGCATGATTGTTTTTAACTACATACCAATGGATACTTGAAATAAATAAAAATATATTTACACTCATACAATTATAATCATAATCATAAAAAAACATACAATGATTAAAATTTAATCTTGTTTTTAAGATCTGAAATCCTTATCTTAATCGTAAAAGTAATACATATACATGCATACATAAGTGTCGGTTAATGTAACAATGATGACGATTATAGTTGGATGGTAGAATTCTCATAATCACTATACAAGTAATACCTTGTTGCTACGAATATGTGATTATGGTCGTTAATCGTTTGATGATCATCATTAATGAGTACCGATGATCATAAATACAATCAAGTATCCTACTTTATGTAAGTGTATAAATTTAATTTTACAGCATACCTGAGTTGGCTTTGTGATTGCAGTGGAGTTGTATGGAAGCGCAATATGTTTGATGTTGAAGCTTACAAAAGATTGATTTTACTTTGCATTGATTTGTTATGCTTTTGATTTATAATGTGTATGGCATATTAGGCTTCTTCATGTGAGAATATATAGAAGTATGACCCATTGCAATTTGGTTTAAATTATTATTAGGGATGTATGAGATTTACGTGAATTTGAAATTTGAATGTATATCTTCTAAACAAATGGATTATTTAGTTACTTTTCTTATATATCGGTTCTTTCGGTTTACCCCTTGAAAATGTGTTTATACCCGGAACCGACCCGGAACCGAAAACAATATAAATTTTAGAACCGCTACGCGTGTACAAATATCACTTGTTCGGTTATAACGGTTCGGTTTTTCGGTTCTTTAGGTTCGGAACCGTATATTGCATAGTCCTAAACATATGCTTATCATATACGTTGTTATTATTATTCCGACGTAAATTTACCGATTAACTTTCAAACCCACGCAAACCCAAGCCACGTACCATACACGCGTCTCTCCAAATTCAACACCATCATCTTCCCCAATTTTCCACTCGAACTTCATCTTCATCACCTACTGAATCTCCTGATCTAATCAACCTTCACTTCATCGATCCCCAAATCAAACAATTCACACACTACAAAGATGGAGCAGTTGAAAACCATCGGTCGGGAGCTCGCAATGGGCTCCCAAGGCGGTTTCGGTCAGTCCAAAGAGTTCCTCGATCTCGTCAAATCAATCGGAGAAGCCCGATCTAAATCCGAAGAAGATCGCATCGTCCTTCGCGAGATCGAAACCCTAAAGCGTCGAATCAACGAGCCGGACATACCCAAACGGAAGATGAAGGAGTACATCATCCGTCTCGTGTACATCGAGATGCTAGGGCACGATGCGTCGTTCGGGTACATTCATGCTGTTAAGATGACTCATGATGATTCGATTTTGCTCAAACGGACTGGCTATTTGGCTGTGACGCTGTTTTTGAATGAGGATCATGATTTGATTATTTTGATTGTGAATACGATCCAGAAGGATTTGAGATCGGATAATTATCTGGTGGTGTGTGCGGCGTTGAATGCGTGTTGTAAGCTGATTAATGAGGAGACTATACCGGCGGTGATTCAGCAGGTAGTTGAGCTCTTGGGTCATCCGAAGGAAGCTGTTAGGAAGAAGGCTGTGATGGCGTTGCATAGCTTTCATCAGAGATCTCCTTCTTCTGTGAATCATCTGATATCCAACTTCCGGAAGGTTGGTGCTTTTTTTGGTTGCATACAATGTTTTTTTTACTTTTGTAGATTTAATCTTGCCTGCATTATGGAGTAGAAGGAATAAATTTTTTTGCTTTAAGAGTCTGGAAGTTGGTTAGTTCGATATGCGATCTGACTTCCTTGAATACTGTTAGTCAGACATGATATCCCTACATATAATTACTAGTTACAAATGCAGTTTTAAGTGTTTTTTTGTTCTTGGAATGAACGTTGCTATGGGAAGATTGTTGTGGACCCTTTTGAGCTATATGGATGTAATAATGTGTTCCTAATGTTACTGTTGCGCTGCATTTAGTTCACCTTTCAGGTTATAAAACAAAGTGAACTTTGAACTGAGTAGACTCTGAGTTCCAAACTAATGCTTATTGGATCTAATGGTGAAAACATAGTTTGGAACAGCACAACTATTTAGATAACTGACATATTGATGGATGAACATAATATATGCTTTATTGTACCCTGTCTTGGGTCATCTATAACATCATCAGGGAGATGATATTGTGAGAATCATGTGAAGCATCTGCTTTCACAGCACAAAGTTGTTACCTTCACCACTTGATTCGAGTGAAAATGTAGTTGAGTGTTTTAAGGAGCACAATTATCATACCATGGGTCATATTTTATCCAATCTGCTATTCTTTGTTGATTATCTATTTGCATAATGTAATGAGTTACAAAAGATGTCTACCAATGCAATCAGATGAATTTAATGAGGTCTTTTTGCATACTTCATGTTATTTTTTATGGGAAGCATTCTTGCCTAACCATAATTATAACCATAACCAAGCTCAGTAAATCTCATCAATAGTCCAGGAAGCATTCTTGACTCATCTTAAAATTTTTTATATTATCATATAATCAAGATATCTGATTCATGACTTGTACATCTCTTATATTGCAGAAACTTTCTGATAATGATCCTGGTGTCATGGGCGCTACACTTTTCCCTTTATATGATCTTATCACAATAGATGTAAACCTACACAAGGATTTAGTTGCAAGTTTTGTCAACATCCTTAAACAAGTTGCTGAGCGCAGGTTGCCAAAAATTTATGATTATCATCAGACTCCTGCCCCTTTCATACAGGTATGCACATCAAATATTGCACATGTAGATACTAAAGACCTCTCTTCTTATAACATTTTATTCCTTCCTCCAGCTATAAAAATTGCAACACTTAGTATTTTAGGATCACTTGAAACAAATGCAACCTTTTTTTCCTCTCTTTGGTGACTTTACAGTTGTAGTCCACTTTTGCTGCCCATTAGTGTTCATTACTTGAAATTAGTTTCTTTGCTATTGGTCCATGTGTTGCTGTTGCTTTTCGATTGTAGTCGGAGACAAAGAGAAGATGAAAATAGATATCTAAATAATTATATTATTCTTATATTATTTAATGGAATGCAAGTCATTTACATCATGAATGGTGGTCTTATTCTGACACCACTGGTTTATTGGTTTAGCTATGTAAAGGCAACCTTAATTAGTAGATTTCGGAGCCATGTGCACTCTCATTTTATACTTGGCCGGTATACAATTCTATGCTTCTTACTCTACCATGCCACAAGATTAACCTGATGAGGACATAATAATTGGTAGTATATCGCATGCTTGTGTGATCTCATTATAGTTAACGCGTCTAAGCCCTTCTATATGTGATGGCCATGGTTTTGATATAGATTTCCATGGCCTAGAGAACATTTAAGGTATGTGAAAATATTACAACGTGCTTCCTAATGAGAGGTTCTTAAGATTGACATAAACTGACTTAGCACACTTACGGGAAAGGCACTATTAGGTATAGCTCTCCAACAATTTATTTATACTTCTCCCGATCTTTCTCCATTTGCATTTAGCTTAACATTTGCATCCAATTTCTTAGTAGTTAGTACGTACAAACTGTATTTTTGTTGAGCTAAACAAATGCCTTAAAAATATTGCAGCAATGAATGAGCCTAAAACCTTTGCCAACTAATCGTTCTTTTAACCGAACACGAGAGCCTTTCAGATTTACTTTCTTTGTGAATGCCTATTTGCAAATTGCAAGAGTTTGTTTTCCTATGGACCGGAAAATCTACTAACATCTAGTTATATTCTTTAAGAACCTTAATCTCCTCAATTATTGCATTTTTCCATCCAAAGTGAGCTAGAGTTTTACCTACTGTCTTAGAAACAAATTTCCAAGAACAAAGGCAAGATCTAGGGTGGTTACAAACAATAGTTATTCATAAGAAATATAAAAGTAATGGAATAGTTGCAAGTTTGCAAGTACAACAGAACCTCTATAATTTAATACTCGATAAATCAATAACTTTGATAAGATTAATAATATGTCCGGTACTCCGGTCCCAACTTGGGACCAATACAAAATTGGACCCCAATTGATAAAATAATAAGATAATATTTTTTTTGAAAACCCAATTTAAATATATTGGTCATTACTAAAATATTCCAAAATTCTAAGATTGCCTAGTAAATGTACATGGGAATCTAGATCTATGTACATTGAACGTTCATTAATGTGTGAATGTACATGAGAATTTTGAAGGTCCTTGTTTATGTTTTATTCAAATAGGTAAAGTGAAGGGACTTGGAAATTTTGAAGGTCGATGCATTAATTTGAGAGTTGCTCAGGAATATAAACCCCCTCTTTAAATTAATAATTTTTTATTTTTTTGATATAATAATATCTTGCTAAATTAATAAAATATCCCGGTCCCAACATTATTAATTTATAGAGGTTTTACTATATGTTTACTTTTGCGAAGGACAATGGGAAGAACAGATCAAAATGGTCATTAGGAGAATTCGCCGAAGAATAGGGCGGTATAGGAGAAAGATTTGATGTAAAGTGATGCCATTGATGGTATAGTTGACAAGCAGTCGGTTGGTTAGAACCAGGTAGTATACGCAAGGGAACAAACAATGACACATGAACATACGACATACTAAGATATGTAGTTGTAAGTAAGTGGTAGACAAATAACTTGCCATTTTTCCAAGATTAGGAGAGTTTGATACATGAAAGAAATGTAAATATTCTTGAAAAGTGGCATCACTAGAGACAATGTGACCTCAAGGGTAGGAGATAAATGTCGATACTCCTTTTGAAGGTAAGAATAACCAAGGGACACATATGAGACTTTAGATCTACTTTAGTAACTTGTGGGTGGGTATATCAGACATAGACAAGGCTACCAAGGGTCTTAATTGCATAGGAAATAGAACTGTGGATGTATTATCAACACCAAGAATTATGGTCCTGTGCAAATACATACCAGATTTGATTGTTGAGGAAGCAAATGGTTGAGATTACAAGTAGTTGAGATTGCATCATTTGAATTGAAAATGAGAAAAATTTAGAACCCCTGTTGTCCATAGTGGCTATAGTGACCGTTATAGCCGCTACATGGCGACCAATAGTGATTATTTATTTTATTTAATTTTCTTTTTATAAATATAAGATCAACCCAAATAGAATATTTTAGCTATTTCGGTGGTGTTTGCTTAAAATTTCTGCTACTTTATCGCTATACATGTTAATTTGTTGAACGTAAAACATTTCTAATTTTTTTTACCTCATTGCTAAACACAAAATAGTGGGCGTTATTTGCCGCTATTCGCTACGTAGCATATAGGTGCCTTGCCGCTATTTACCACTATTCGCCATTGACGATTGTGCTTAGAACGAAAAAGAATGAGATTCAAAGATCAATGTCAAGAGTGCTAGACCCAAGTACTCATGGTGCGCATTCATTAGCAATCCATACATGTGATGAAGATGCATGTGTATAGAAATTTGAGTGGTTGCGGATTGAATGAGCCATTCGGAGCAGGTATATGTAGATAAAAGAACATAGTGACTTAGTTTTTAAAATCGCGAGGGCGCTCTCCGAGGTGCTTAGGTCTCGAAAGCCAAGGCGCGAGGCATTTGGTATGCACAAGTTTCAATAAATTAGTTTTTGATAATACGTTCTGTTGTATTTATTCTGAAAACACCAAAAAAAATAAAATAATAATACAGACATGCTATGACTAATGACAACATACGTTGGTACTACAACATACAAAAATGACGGTGTCCTAGCACCTCACGCTCCCCCACTTGCCAAAAATTGGCGACAACTTTAGTGTGTTGGTAGGAGTTACATTAGGCTCAGAGGGTATTCTAATTGGGTTGCCAAGCACATGTGAGATGAAACTCATGTTTGGTACCAAACTCATGTTTGGTAGCGATGAAACTCATGTTTGGTAGATCTAACCACTATTTCTTGTGTTTATATACGTCATACATGGGTTATGTTATAAGGGAGGGAACCACCTCTTAGCTAAACTGCATGGCCCATTGGGTGGGCAGTGTACTAGGGTATAACATAAACTAATATATGTTATAAAATCTAACATTGATCAATAGCAGGGCATTTTTATGAACTACTGGCCAAGTTACATGTTGCATTTTTTGTTTTTGGGTAGATGGAGTGTTAGTTTTATTTGAGTTCTTTCTGTTTCTAGTTTTTGTGTTTCTTTCCTTGAAGAATCAAAAGCTTGATCCTCGATAAACTATGTAAGGTGGAAACTAAGTCAAGAATATGATAATTCTAAATTAGTGATGCTATTACTTCTCAACTTAAAGTTTAAGCTTGGGCATATCTTTAATAGGACTGCTTTTAGTGCTGAGTCTGGTTAAGTAATCGCACACACACAATAAACTAAAGCAGTCAACGACAGAGAATTAACATGGTTCGGTTGGTGTGACGTACGTGGGACTTAACCAATTTTTTTGATGAACATCGAGCATTTTGAGAGGTTAGCTATTTAGCTTGCAAACTAATAAAAAATATGGCTATACACGTACCAAATATGGCTGATTTTGCACTCTGCAAAATATGAAGTTGGTTTGTTGCTATTATAGTTATTAAGTCCAAGTAGCATAATTCCCGACTCATTATACTTTTACATGAGATTACACAAAAAATACTACATTTGTTTACATTGTAAGCATTATTAAAATAAGCCGACGTTTGAAATTCTTTACTTTGTTTTAAATTAAACTTAAATTTGATTATAGCTTGATAAGGCAAGTTATAATTTTTGGCATCATATTTAATTCTCTTCAACATGGCAGATTAAGTTGCTAAAAATCCTAGCATTACTCGGTAGTGGTGACAAAAAGTCCAGCGAGCAAATGTATACAGTCATTGGGGACATAATGAGGAAAAGTGACACAGCTAGTAACATTGGAAATGCCATTCTCTATGAATGCATATGTTGCATTTCTTCTATACAAGCGAGTCCCAAGTTATTGGAAACAGCTGCTGATGCGATTGCTAATTTCCTCAAGGTAAAACTTGGTTATTGTCTTCTTATTTTTTATAATTTTTATTCATGCCAAGTCTTATTTGCATGTATTTCTTCATTTTAGAGTGAGAGTCATAATTTGAAGTATATGGGCATCGATGCTCTTGGTAGATTGATACGAATTAGTCCAGATATTGCTGAACAACACCAACTTGCTGTAATCGATTGCCTAGAGGTGAGTTTGTTGAAAATTTCTAATACAGTAAACTAATCTGTTTGTGTATCTTTTTGGAAATAAGGTTAACTAATTACTTGTTATACAGGACCGCGATGACACTCTAAAGAGGAAAACCTTTGAGCTGCTATATAAAATGACAAAACCATCCAATGTGGAAGTAATAGTAGACCGTATGATTGATTACATGATTAGCATTAATGATAATCATTACAAAACCGAAACAGCATCAAGATGTGTGGAGCTTGCAGAACAATTTGCTCCCAGTAACCAATGGTTTATCCAGGTTTACACACATAATAAATATATTATAAAACTGTTTACATGTTTATTAAGGATTGTTCTCCACCAAACCTCCCTCCCTTTTCGATTTACAGACCATGAACAAAGTTTTCCAGCATGCTGGGGATTTAGTGAACCCTAAGGTCGCACATAACTTGATGCGATTGCTTGCTGAAGGATTTGGTGAGGATGATGATACGGCAGATAGTCAGCTGAGATTATCCGCTGTATGTAATTCTTATTTTCTGTTTCAGTTATATATATTTCTGTTTTCTTTTGTTGAGGTTTCTTTTTGGTTCTGCAGGTGGAATCTTACCTGAAAATAGTTGATGAGCCAAAACTTCCATCTGTATTTCTCCAGGTAAGTTCAGGTTTCATGGTCATCTTTCTGCATACATGGTTACTCTGTCCTGTTCTATGTTTTTTATATATTTTAGACACACATTTATCTTAATGCTAACTTTGACAACAGGTCATATGCTGGGTGTTGGGTGAATATGGAACTGCAGATGGTAAATATTCTGCCTCCTACATCAGTGGCAAGCTATGTGACGTGGCAGAAGCACATTTGAGTGATGATACAGTCAAGGTATGTTGACAATTGACTAGATTTATAAACGAACACTAATGGTTATTTTGGCTTCACTAGTATATAATGAGTTTCTACCTTTTGCAATTCTGAAGGCATATGCAGTGACAGCACTTATGAAAGTATATTGTTTCGAGAAAGCAGCTGGAAGAAAAACAAGTTTGTTACCAGAGGTCTGTAGAATGTCTACCCATCCCCCAGTTTTCTTTTATTGCAAAATAGTATCATATTCAGTTTCTAAAATCTTCTCGACATACAATATTCTTGCAGTGCCAGTCACTGCTTGAAGAATTATCAGCATCTCACTCATCTGATCTCCAACAACGTGCATATGAATTCCGGGCAATCCTTGATCTTGATGCCCATGCCATAGAGAACATAATGCCATTAGATGCAAGCTGTGAAGACATCGAGGTTACATTTTGTGTATTCTAATTTGTTTTTCTTTTGCTGAATTAAATATATTTTGATGGTTATCGTATCAATAAACACATGCAGATCGATAAGAGCCTGTCATTTCTTGATAATTATGTCCAGAAGTCAATAGAGCAGGGGGCCGAACCCTATATCCCTGAAAGTGAACGTTCTGGAACCCTAAACATCAGCAAAATCAGAAATCATAACTCATATGGACATTCAACTCATTCTCTTAGGTTTGAGGCATATGACGTTCCAAAACCCGTGGTCCCCACTAAAATACCCTCAACAGTTGCTTATCGAACTGACATAGTACCCGTAACTGTAGATGTATCCGAGCCTTCTTATCAATCATCAGCTCAACCTACCTGGCCTTTAGTCCCTGTTTCTGATCCAGGCTCTGGCTCAGGCTCCAGCTCGACTGAACTCAAGTTACGGCTTGATGGGGTTCAAAAGAAGTGGGGCAGGCCTACATACTCATCTGGTGCATCCTCATCTACCTCAAACTTTGAGTCACATGGGACTACAGTTAATGGCGCAACACAACCTGATACAGTGATATCTAAACCACGTGAACCAAGGCAGTCACATGTTGAGGTTTCAGAAGAGAAACAAAAACTGGCGGCTTCATTATTTGGGGGTACGACTTCTAGGTCTGAAAGGAAGCAATCTGGTGGTGCTGTGGGTCATAGTAAGGTATCAAGAACAACCAATCACGGAGAAGATAAAGTGCAGCCCTCAACTGCAACCGTAATTACAGCGGTTCAACCACCCCCACCTGACCTGCTTGATTTAGGTGAACCAGCCGTTGATACTAGCAGTTATTCCTCAACTGTGGATCCATTTACACAACTGGAAGGTCTTCTTGATATGAGTCAAGATGTTAATGCTGCTGCTCCTGCCACCACTACTTCCAGCGGTCCTGATCTTTTGTCTCTGTATTCAGATACAAATGGGAATCAGAACCCGAATCCCATGAATGGTTCAGTGAATCCGATCAAGAAAACATCATCATTGACCAAGGGCCCAAGCCTGAAAGATGCTTTGGACAAAGATGCACTCGTCAGGCAAATGGGCGTAAACCCAACAAGCCAAAATCCTAACTTATTTAGCGATTTGCTTGGTTAACAGTTTTTATAAAAGAAAAATAAAAAAATTCTAAATATGGCGACCCCTGAATTTGCACATGGGAACAAGATCAAAACAGATGCAAAGGAAAAGCATGTGTGATCGGGCTGTTCGTGTTGAAGTGGGTCACAGGTAAAGATTTGCATTTGAGTGTTATAATATTCTGTATTATTAAGATTCACTTGTTTTTGTTTTAATTACTGGGAGAGGAGTTATTGTATTTTGGGGAAGAGATTGTTCTTGTAGCTTCATAAGCAGTAAAGTACAGTGTACGTTTTGCCTTCATGCACTGATAAAGGCTCATTATTTTGGCACTGACATTATAGTTGAATGTGATATAGGGGGGCAAACCTGGTATACGAAGCTCCCGCCACATGTGGGGTCTGGGGTTGTTGGATTATAAAGAGGGGGCAAAATTCCGTCATGTTTTACTTTTTTCAATACGAGTTCATGAAGCGGGTCTGTGTAATTCTAAATGGGTTCCATCTGTGATCTCTATCGATGATTTCGTTTCTTAGATGCTTCTCTCTCTTCGAATGATAGTGAAATATTGGTTCGCTTATGTATGCAACTTGTCTTGCCTTGATATCACTTCTACTGTTAACAAAGTTTGCATGAACATAATCATTAGTTTACAGTGAAACGCATCATTCTTTCTAAGATCTAGCAACTTAATGTTAGTGCACTTAAATATATCACCTTGTCATGGCTTGATAGTCGATACAACGTTTGTTGTTCACAAAGTTTGTTGGTTTATGTATGCCTCTACACAAAATCGTTAGCAGTGGTTATACACATCATGCAACATCCACATGCCGGTATTAGTCATGGTTTATTTATTTCTCGTGTCTTTTGGAATTCATCTTCTTGCCTTTACTGATGCCTCATGGCAAAGGGTGGCCATGCTTCCTTGGAGGCGTTCTCAAACGCAGATGCAAACACAAATTAGCTGGTTGTCCAAATGATCGTCGACCATTGTTTTTATAGTTTACATGGGTACCGACCTTATTGCATAAAAAACTTGGAAACAATGAATATCATCTGGATCCTCTATGAAACTAGATCACAAAGCTATTTCTTATGCAATTGCTAAACTTATGTGGTTTCTAGCTCTTTGCAAACTCTCAATACAACCTCTTAGTATTGGTATAATTCTCTCTACCAATCTAGTCTTCCACACTAGTTCAAAACACATAAGAGTTCACTTCCACTTCAATCAGGAAGACTTTACAAAAAGAAATATTCAGGTGCAATTTATTTCTTCTCATTATTAGATTGCATAATTTTTTTTTACTATATAAGCCTTGGTCAAGTCCTTGGCTTTAGTTCCATCAACCTTTATACTTTCATCATTCATCACTTGAGAGAGCCAAATAAACGGGTAAATTTTAAACGATAACACTATTTTCTAATGACTTATAATCTTTAAATAATACTTATTGTTGGAAATTAATCTTGATGTTCAAGTGTCTATATGTGTTAACCAAGAAAGAAGAGGGTGAAATTGATTCACATGTAGCAAATGTTAGTCAATGTAATATTAGAAATATATTGAGTGTTTTTGTTATGAATGAGCTGTCATATAATTGACAAGACTTTTTTAGTAATTAAGATTAAGATTAATATATAAGAGGATCACTGTATGCACATATAACGTTTGATTTTTATTACAAAAAAGAGTAGCGATAAACAATTGTAGAAACAATATACTAATAGGATTAAGTTACAAGATAATATATACATACCCTAGACCATATTATGTAGGATCTCTTGACAAGACTTTTTTAGTAATTAAGATTAAGATTAATATATAAGAGGATCACTGTATGCACATATAACGTTTGATTTTTATTACAAAAAAGAGTAGCGATAAACAATTGTAGAAACAATATACTAATAGGATTAAGTTACAAGATAATATATACATACCCTAGACCATATTATGTAGGATCTCTTGACAAGACTTTTTTAGTAATTAAGATTAAGATTAATATATAAGAGGATCACTGTATGCACATATAACGTTTGATTTTTATTACAAAAAAGAGTAGCGATAAACAATTGTAGAAACAATATACTAATAGGATTAAGTTACAAGATAATATATACATACCCTAGACCATATTATGTAGGATCTAAGTAAACTTCTTTTAATCATTCAATTATATTATATCTTCTCTCTTTCAAGTAGAGAACAGTGAGCTCAAACTTCCATGATCCAACCACTTGTTAGATAATTACCGGATGTATAAAATAGTAACGGTCTAGCAAACAAAGTCAACTTTTGTCTACTACACAAGTTGGAGTGTGCAACCTATTAACTTCATAATATCTTCATATCACAAATATTCTAGCAAATAGCAATCAATCAAATGATACAACATACTCTTATGATTTTATAAGTTCTTACGTATAATTTCTTAACCACATTATTATTTGATTCTTTTAATCATTTATATAAGCTTATAATTGTAGTGCTTGAACCTGTGAAGTTGAATTATTTGAGCTTATGAGTTTATTGTTTTAACGCGTTCACATAATAATCTACAATGATTAATGAACCTTATTCAGATATAAAGACTTAGAAAACTACCTTGTGCATACATAGATTAGATCTAAGAATCTAAAACATTATTGAAAACTCAAATCTGTGTGCGCGAGGTGATGATTATGATGATGTTGAGGAGTTAAGAAATTCTAAGCTTCTTGGTTTTGATGATATATGAAGATCGCATGGAAATATGGCAAGTCAAATTTGTGTTGGTGTGTTCTTCAAATCAAAAGAAGATGTAGTGTTTGCAATTCAAAATTAGAACATTGCTCGTAACATGGAGCTAATCGTAGGGTAGCAAATAAACATTATAGGAAGGAAATTGCTACATCAGAAAAAAGAAAAAGTTGTTTAAATCCTCTCCCAAACACTTATTTGTCCTGAAGGTTTTCTGGATTTTATGACTTTCCAAGATAGCATTTTAAACACAATAGTGAAATAACATTATTATGTAATTTTAACCGTAAAACACAGATAAAGTAACAACAAATTTATATGATCTCTAAAAAATGACAAAGTTAACACGAATCTAAAACGTAAAATATAAAGATAAATACATATAAAAAATTAAAAAAAATATTTGACACATTAATCTGATATTTGATTAAATGGCTTGACATAAATAACACAATGATCAAAACATCATCCATTTTAAACACAATAAAAACACATGTTAAGCTTACAATTATTTTGAGCCTTTTTAGAACAAATTTTTTTGCTACGGCCCTACTCTCATAATTAACGAACCTTATTCTAATACGAGAGACTAAGAAAAATAACCTTATCCACACATAATATAATATTATACAAAATTGAAATCAATATTTAGGTGTGTGCTTCTGTAGTAGAAAATATAAAACTAAATAACTAGCAGAAGAAAATTAATTGTTGTAACACTTCAAGAATTTTAAACCCTAATACTACTAACCACTAATAATAATAATAATATATAACAAGTAATAATAATCGTGATATATTACATATCAAAGTTAATGTTATGTTTGGCATTTTCAAAGTCTAATCTATAGATATTAATAATAAAAAAGTTTCTTTTGACACTTGTTATATTCTTAAACCATCTTTTTAACACTTGTAATTTTTCTAAGCATCCTTACTTTGTTTTCCCTCTAAAAGGATATTAAAGTAATTTAAACACTCAAATAGTTTCTCTCTATTCATAAAAACTAATTTGATCAATTAATATATTTTTCTATCTCATCTATATTTTTTAAAAATCAAACTGTGTTTTTAAAAACAAATTTTATTAAGAAAAATTAAATTCATATATTTTCTAAAACATTGAACCTTTTGAAACAAAATATTCTAAATTAGTCTTTTTTTAAAAGTAGTTTTATTAAATCAACCAGAAAATTAGAAATTTGAGTTTTTAATAAACAAGACTTTTATAAACAATAAATTTTTATAATAAAAGCTTAAAACAAATATTTAAAAATGAAACTATTTAGATAAAAGATTTAAAAATAGTATAATTATTTTATCACTTCAACAAGTACGTTTATATAATTTTATACATATCTTATATTAAAATATCGTACTGTAACTTTTCGTGTTTATTACTAACTATAATCTGTTTAACTAGACTATCTATTTATCTATATATTTATTTGTGTATAACCTATCTATTATTTATTTACTTAAAATAGTTATTCATATGCAATTATAATCATATTTTATCTTCAAACATAGTTTTATAATTCATAAATTTTTAAAACTAATTATTTATTATTTTATTTATTCAACCCGTGTAATACACGGGATACTAACCTAGTACTTTGAATAAAAACATAATATTTTGTGAATTGTAAAAAGAAAGTAAATTACATTAAAGAAAATGAAATTTGATAGTCAAGATATTTTACCAGTAAAATTTCAATTAATTGCATAATATCAAAATTCAAATAAAATAATTTAACTGATTGCGAAGTTAATGTGAGTTGGTATACCACTAACTAAACATAGACAAAAAAAACATTGTGCTTATAGAATATTTGTAACAAGTTGCGTAATAATTTACTTACTTATTAAGTATGAATAATAGTATTCATATATTATGAATAACTCTTAGAAATACATAAATATAGAAAACCAAAACGTAATTGTGCTCCTTCTGACATATTTAAACCCAAGAACAAACGGCTAGCTAGAGACGAACAACGTATTTTTCATCACATCATATGATATTTATTGATTTCAGTTTATTATTATTATTATTATTATTATTATTATTATTATTATTATTTAAATAAGACTGAAATAGCTATAAATTTGGCCAGGTGAAGCTGATGTATTTAATGCATATGATCAGTAAGAAATTTTGGTCCTTTCTTGAATTTTGTAAGAAACATTGTATTTTAAACGAGTTTTATTATTGATATAGTCTTCTTGGTGAGATTCGTTGAAGGTACAACTGTAACTTATGTGAAGGGGCACGTATATAATATATCTCCTCTGTAAATTGTAACTTGGCAAATGAAAACATTTATTTCACCGTATTAATTAATGGGGGCTATATTTAAAAGATTAATATACGACTTTAGCTGTTTACTTTTGAGTGAACCAAACTTTAAAATTATCTAACATGAATACCTAATTCATTTATTTATTTGTGTTTGTGAAAGTTTATTTCATTGATTAAAATTCCTTTATGTCAGTTTACATATTCATTCAATCTAAAATGCACTCCTTATAGACTTTAGACATATCAACGAGCTTATTTATTTAGCCTATAGGTTTAGCAAGTGTTCACCCTCTTCGATCATGTTTTCCTCTGATTTTCAGTAAGTTTAACATCTTTTTCGGTCTTCAATAAGATAAATTTACCATGGTTTAATGTGCATTGTCAAATTCGTTGGTCAAATACATAGCAAATAGTTATTTTATTTGCTTTTCTATGTCAAATACGTCGCAACTATATATGTTTTGAATGTGATAATGATGTGATATAATAAGTAAAGGGTAAAACATTTGATGTATGCACTGAATTCTTACACTGAAATAATATATAGATAAAACTTAATATGTTATTATTTAAATAATATATAGATAAAACTTAATATGTTATTATTTAAATTATATATACCTACGTATAACTTTACCAAACATTTTTAAGTTAATTATCTTAATTTTTTGTTTGTTAAAAATATGTCACTATTTAAAAGATTTATGTAAAAGATAGATTGGTTCTAAAGTTTAATTTTAATTAATTAATAGTGCTCCACTTGTTTTGGTCTATGAGAATCTCCCATTGCACTATTTAAGAAGAATTATATAAATAGTATTGTTTAAACTTTTAAAAGTTTTTATTTAGTATGTACCCTTTTGTAATTAAATAACAAAAACGGTAAAATTCACTCAAATGTTAGCTCGAATTTCTTAAATTATATTACTGTCATAAACAGGAACAAATAAATTACACTAATTCATTAGAATACGAATGTACCAAGACTCATAATGTTTCCATATTAACTTTTATTTATTATGATTCTATGTTTCTATATTCTATTGCAACTAACATATATATAAGTCAAGGATCAAATGAATTTCTTTTATTACGTGAATTCTAGTAACCAATAATGACAAAAGGGTAAATAATAAAAACACAAAAAAAAATTATAAAAATGAAAAATAACATTAAAAAAATAATAAAATGTTTCTCTTGTTTTCCTCTTTCATAAAAAATAAAAAAATTATAAAAAATCTTTTTTCAAACTTCATTTTACATATTTATAATAACTAATTTACACATGTGTAAATAATAGGTGGATATGTTTATTTAAAGCATGTCAATATGATACAGGTTGAAAATATAAAACATACTAAAATTAATGGTGTGAATTTTTTGAAAAATAATATTGTGGAAACATTTATAAACGTTTTAAAAAATATGGTGTAAATTAGGTTGAAGTAATTTAGAAGAGATCATTTTAAATCCAAGCATGGCATAAATTAGGTTGAAATATCAAGAAATATCAAACATGGTATAAATTAGTTAGAAGTAATGGTATAAATTAGTTAGAAGTAGTGTAAGATAGATTTTTTATTAAAGAAATATCAAAGAAATTTAAGTCATTAAACAATTAAAACTTTGAACCCGTTGTGAGCAAACGAATTCTAATAGTTGGTAAGAGAGATAAGATATCTATAATCTATATGACCCCTAATAAAACAATATTTTTTTTGCCATTTGTTATTCTTTCAACCTATATTTTTATTATTTGTTCTTTTCTAAACACCCACACATCAATTTTCCTTTCAAAAGTGTGTTATAGTAATTTTAATAATCATACAAAATTCTCTCTCTTAATAAAAATAAATTTTATTAACTACTATGCTTCTCTTTCTTATCTATTCTTTAAAATCAAACTATCTTTTTTTATGAAGAAAATTAAAAATAACATCTTTTAATTAAAATCTAAATAACAAAAAACTAAAGTTTTATATAATATGAAATTTTCTAAAACATTAAACATTTTTTAAATGAAATATTTTAAAATCATTTTGTTTTTAAAAAATTATAAATAGGTAAAATACTTAAAAAAATCTTATTAAAACACCTAGAATAGTTCAAATCATATTTTTTTGAAAACAAGATTTTTATAAAAATATTTTTTTATAAAAAAATTTAAAATGAAT
>BJCM01151849.1:0-14272 GCA_018326385.1 Flaveria bidentis
GGTTAAGCATCATACTGATGCTGAATGGTTAAGAGGTCTAATGCTGAATGGTTAAGATATATTATCTAATTGGTCAGACATTTGTCTTTGAATAGTTAAATTATATACAAGCTCTTAATGGTTCAGACCTCTTAATGATTCAACACTTAATGATTCAGATCACTTATTAGTTCAATATTTATTGGTTCAGCACTTAATCATTTAAAAGTTGTCAAATAGTCCTTTAGTGAGATGAAGTGAAAAACAAGAGAAATAAAGATTTTATTAACAATATTCTCTTTAACTTTTTAATTATAGTTGAAAGCACTTGAAGAAACAGAAACAAATACAGTTACAAAACTTTACTACTTCTTTTATCATTCAAACCTATGAGATATAAGGATCTAAGCGTAAAACTGTAACTAGGTTTTCTCTTCATTTTAACTCGGGAATAGATAAAATCTTTACATTTTTTGTTCTTCTCACTCTTTAACAATTTCCTTCTATTTTTGGTTTTTTTCCTCTCCTTTATTCCTCTTATTTTTTTTCCATAAAGTCCGGAACACGTGAGGGTGTTAAGTGTTAGCCATCCAATTGAACATGTTTTTTATAATTTTTTGGGATCATCATTAATTGGTGTTTCCAAAAATTGCAAAGCAAGCCGGATAGGTTGGTCATGTTTACCCAAACAACCAAACCGGTCCTATTAACAGGTTGTACATTATGACGAACGATATGGTTTTAAAAGTATTTAAAATAACACATAGTTAAAAATAAGTACTTCCTGTCGGTGTAATCAAAATGTTATTAAACATTATATGTAAAAAATATAAAAGAAATTGTTAAAAATTAATTGTTATGCTAACAAAAAAATGCAATAAAGACTTATGCTACAAGCATAAGTTCTTTACGTTCTCTCTTATGATGTATAACCAATAACTAATTTCAAACGTATGATACTTGGTAAATAAAATACCAAATTTTATTATATAATTATCTCACAAACTTTTAGACTTTTTAATATATATGCTTTGTAAAAGAACATAAAAGAGTTGTTTGCCTAAATTATGATATATAATTTAAAAGGTTTAAGTATGTTTTTCTTGTATAGTTGTATATAAATTAAATTTCTATTAAATTCAAGCTAAATTATTATATAAAAAAATTGAAATTATTGAATTGAAAAAGTAATTGTGGGAACCACATCATTCCTTCCTATCCAAAAAGTTTTAACAAGTTTGTATATAAGTCTCCAAATATATTGGTTTGCTAAGTAGTTAAATAAATTATTGGAAGATTATTCTTAAAATACAATAATCATCTTATAAAGTGACATGAGGTGATTATCTCTATCATAATAATTTTCATAAAATATTTTATGTGATATGGAGAATGTTGTATAACTACGATAATTTTATAATTACAACCATAGAGACTATTCTATTATTTAGGGACCACATAGACGACTTCTAGTAATATTTGTATACTTATTTAACTCTTGCTTAACCCCCTCTGATAGCCAAACTAGAATATCATTAAATGACCAAAAAGTAAACATTTAGTTTAATGTTTTAGCCGTTTATATAATGATTTTGGATTTCAATATAACTTGAATAAGAATTAAAAATGATAATTATAGTACTTATATTATCACTTAAATTTTGAATATTTATCATTAAAAATATATTTAAAATAAATATAGTGCTGATTTTAATAGTTAGAAAAGAAAAGGATAAAGCGTTTATTGTTAGGTTTTTGCCACCTATTTATTCATATCACTATACTTAATAGGCCAAGGTGAAAAAATGTCACCTACAAATATAAGATACTAAAGAAAAAAGCGCAAAAGAATTACAACCCAAAAATTTATGGTAAGATATAAAGGCAGAATGTTTTTAGTGGCTGTCTAATAACCTATCATTTAATTATCTTTTAATTATTTATAATAACCCAAAAATTAAGTATCAGCTTAAACATATAAATCCACACCTTGAATATATAATTTAATGCAAGGATATTATTTTATATCCAAAGCCCCTTATGAAAGTTGCTTTTGATATTTATTACATGTTAAATGGATCCTTGTGTCATTTAAGTCTAAATCCTTGAACATGACTCCTTTAACGATACAAAGAGTGTTATGATCCTTACCTAATGAAGATTAGTAGATTTACAGAAGTGATTTGTCCTAACAAGCAGTAAGAATTTCCTTTAATTTGTTGTGTTGCCAAGGAGCTTGAGGTCCAAAACATCTCATTTTTGTGGTTCATCATCATGAAGTACATTTGAAACATGAGCTACAAGCTGTTAAGTGTTAATCATCATGAAGTACATTTGAAATACCGATGCTGAAGGTGGAAGTGATACCTGCGCAATTGCTTGTGTCTCTCTTTTCATCCGTCTAAACCTCCGATTTCTACATGCGATACAGAACACGTGTTGCTAAAGTAGAGTGAGTAACAAACGAGCGCAGTACAGTAACTAATGGACACGTGGTGCCTTTGTACTTGAAATACCGAAAATAACCCTCCATCTTACTGTTCATTCCTCTTCTCTTCTTCTCTATTAATAATAGAGTAACTACTTATCTTTACGGCCGTAAATGAATCGAACGAATACGAACAACAACAAAGCCTTGTTTGTGTTCGTTCGTTAAGAAATAAACTTTTCATTAATTGTTCACGAACACTTATCGAACGAGATTTCTTGTTCGTTTTCGTTCATTAAAAAAATGAATATGTTCATGAACTGTTCATAACGAACACTTACCGAACGCAAATAAACACAAATAAAGCAAACAAACACAAACAATTGTTCATGAACATGACAAACACAAAAAAACTCATACACACAAACGAATACAATTTATTTTAGAATAAAATTTATATGTTTTATTACAAATATTACACAAAATCAATAAAAATAAATAAGTAGTTAACATAAATACCAAAAAGTACTTGATATGATAGTCATAAAAATAACTAACACATCAATTAAAATATAAACGAACATCTTAACGAACATAAACGAATACATTATTGAACATTCACGAACGAACATTAACGAACACATTATCGAACGTTCACGAACATAAATGAACGAACACGACTTGTGTTCATGTTCGTTCGTTTAACTAAACGAACGAAATTTTCTTGTTCATGTTCGGTCATTTACTAAACGAACGAATATAAACGAACTTCCCGACAAACGGTTCACGAACTGTTCACGGAACGTTCAATTCGATTGCAGCCCTAGTTATCTTTGTTTAGTACAAGACTATTTTAGTCCTTTACACCTCAAGTGATATTTAAATTTACGTAAATTAAAAAGATTTTCTTCCTAATATTTATGGCCACATACAATTATTCTTCATTCTTTATTAAATGAGTTTTTATTTTATTTTCTAAAACTTATTATTCTAATTTTGTTTTGTTTTTATTTTTACTATATTTATTTAATAAAACATGTTTTATATATACAAATTAACATATCTTTTCTAAAAAGTTCGGCTTTTTTATAAACATTGTTTATTGAACTTTTAAATTTTTTTGTCCTTTTTATTACTTTTTGGTTCTTAATATCATTTGTTGATATAAAATTGTTTGTTTGTTCAATATTCATTCATTTTTTAACAGTTTTTTGTTTATTAAACATGATTGTTTTTTTAAAAACCATTCATTTGTTAACTTCTTCTTTTTGTTAAATTTTTGTTTTTTATAAATGTCTTTTCTAAAATGTTCATTTTAAAAACTTTTTTATTAAAAATTGTTCTAAACTATTTTTTTAATCTTTCTTATTATAATCATTCTTAAGATTCAATATTCGTTGTTTGTTTTAATCATATATCTTCAAACTGTTCTTATTAAAATCATTAGCTTTTTATGTTTTTTATACATTTTGATTTTTAGAACATGTTTCAAGAAAAAACTCATTATTTAATGTCAGGAATTTAAACAAGTTAGAAACATAGTCACCAAAATAATAATAATAATAATAACAATAATTATAAATATAAAAATCGCAAATATGTATTGAAATGTAAAATTTACTATAGCCGTTATAAAAAAAAAGTTAAAAAACTGAATGATTTTTAACAAATGAACGGTTTAAAAAAATCAACAATGTAATAAAGGCATTTATAAAAAAACGGAAGTACAAAATACGTTATAAAATTAATAGTTTATAAAAACGAACGATTTATAATAAACAAAGGTTTAAAAATAAAGGAATGTTGAACAAACAAATGGTTTTTAACAAGCGTACGATTATTAAAAACAAAACATTTTGAAAAAGACGAACAATTTAAAAAAAAAGATTGAATACTAATGATTTAAAATTTCCATGTATAAAAAATAAAAGCTTTTAAGAAAGTTGCATTATTTGTATATATAAAATGTGTTTTATTAAATATGAGCGTCAACTATATTTAGAAAATGTAACAATAAATGACCTTAAATAATAAAAATAGAAGTATTTTTTAAATATTAAAAAAGTCATTTAATCGAATTGAAAGAATGAGTTGGGGGTTATTTTTGTTAATTTGAGTATATGCATAATAGTCCTTTATATATTGAAAATTTTGTAATGCACATAAATAACCCTCCTTGAAGTGTAAAAAGATCAAAATAATAGTCCTTTATATATTGAAAAATTTGTAACGCTATTACGTGAAAAAAGATCAAAATAATAGTCCTTTATATATTGAAAAATTTGTAATGCACATAAATAGCTTTGAGGTGTAAAAGATGAAAATGATTTTATACTTAACTGAGTAAATTATGTTAGGGTGTCAAATCTATTACAAAATATAATTCTAAGGTCTAATTAATATGTTAAAAGATTATTTTTGAGCCAAAAAGCTTATTCTGAATAAAACACAGGGGCTAAAATAGTAATTTACTCAAAATTTAATATAAAATATTAACACCGTCAGTTAAAAATATACAAATATTAAAGTTTTAAGAAATTAAGGCCAAGAACAAAAACAAATCAAAAGTTGGTATTCAAATAAAAACATTTGTAAAACTCAAAAGAACAAAACCAAAACTAACTCTCTTATTTTTTGAACAAGATCATGCTTAATAAAACTTTAATTTTTAAAAATTATTCTCTTAGCGTTTTAATTTCCTATAAATAGTACATTTTATAGTTAAATTTTATTATAATTTTGTCGATAAAATGAGTAAGACTTTCTTAAGAAACGAGTAATATAGTACTTCTTCTGAGAAAATCTTTTTGAACAGTTTTTGTAAAACTATTTAATCTTGTTGTAACACTAATCAAAAAAATAAATTAGGAAGAAAACAAAAAAGAGAAACCCTACACATCCCACCTTTTTTATTATCAAAATTATCACTTTAACAATAGTTTATTAAAATGCAGGACATTTATCATTTGCAAATAAAACTATTTTTTAATTGTTTCGTATAAAGTAATCTGCATTATTGTAAACCGCCTATATCCCATGACATGACGATGCAATTGCTTAATAGAAAATGATGTATTTAATTATTTATAAAATCTGATCCTCCATCTGAGTATTAAAAATATATAATAAAATTAGTTTAAGAGATATATTTCAATAAATATAATAAAAAATAAGCAAGCTTATTAAATCACTGACGATCGGAGTTCTAACTTTAAACACAATTCAGTGCTTGATCATCACAATTCAGATATTATGTATAGTCCCACCAGCATTAGTTTAGTTCGGTTGTGTTTTCGATATAAAGATTATTTTACTTGGTCAATACAATTTTTATTATTTGCATCATCATTATCGTTGTTTTTATTCATGTTTAACAATCAGTTTAAATTTCTTTTATCAAATTTATAACTATATTAACAAAATTATTGTAGACACTAAAGATTTACTCAGATGCTCCTTGATTCTTATGGGAGAGATCGGTGGAAACGACTACAATCATGCACTAGAAGATGGAAAATCCATCGATGAGGTTGAAGGATATGTTCCTTTTGTTATTGAGGCTATCATCTCGGTGGTTAACGTAAGTATACAACCAAATGTACTTCTATCATTTTATTTTCACTTGTTTGCAATCATAAATAGAACAATTCACTTGACAACGCTTTAATTCAAGAATATTTGGAAAACAAAAACAGGAACTTATTGATCTAGGTGCCGAGACACTTGTTATACCAGGAAACCTACCAATTGGATGCTCTGCAACGTATTTGACTCTCTTTTATGGCTCGAAAAAAGTGCAATATGATGAAATGACCGGATGCATTATGCGGTTAAACAAGTTTGCTGAGTATCACAATAAACTTCTCAAGACAGAATTAAATCAAATTCGAGAGGCTCATCCAGAAGTCAACATTATTTATGCTGACTACTACAATGCTGCAATGCAAGTTTTTCATTCTCCACATAAATATGGTACATGACATATCATTTTTAGTCATGCACACACGTCGCACATAGTTCTGAGGGGATGAATAGATTTTGGTTTATCAAGGTTCTATTTGTTTGTTCTGAGGGGATGAATAGATTTTGTTAACTTA
Source organism: Flaveria bidentis (assembly GCA_018326385.1). Lineage (NCBI taxonomy): Eukaryota > Viridiplantae > Streptophyta > Magnoliopsida > Asterales > Asteraceae > Flaveria > Flaveria bidentis. The sequence goes on from BJCM01151849.1 coordinate 6,505, forward strand.
GCAATAGGACGTGCTTTTCTTTTAAAATGGTTATATTTTGGTAGACATATCATGTATTTTGTACTACTATGCTTAACGAAAACAAAAATTTGAGATGAGATATTAACATATTAACGCCAAAGATTCATAAGATTTTGAAATAACGTATGTAGGATTTACGAACGGTGCTCTGAAGGCATGTTGTGGAGGTGGAGGCCCATTTAACTACAACTCATCTATAGCATGCTCATATCCATTATCAAGTTCATGTGCTGAACCAGATACATACTTTAACTGGGATGGATTGCACTTGACGGAAGCTTCATACAAATTTATCTTCAAAAGCTTATTTGAAGGGTCATACACAACGCCCCAGTTCAAATCATTATGCCCAAGTTCAAGGTTACTGCAAGCACAAGGATTGTCAAGTTCTATGTAAGGAATTGGAAAATTTATATATTATATTGCTTAAGATTTTTAGTTCAAAGTAATTTTATAGGGAAAAAGGATGTATTTGATAATTAAACACAATATATGGTTTATATGTATATATGAAAAATGTATGTTGTCATGTATATTATATAATTATTTTTGTATAAATAGTTTGATTTCCCACTAGTTAAAGGAAGCATGCTAGTTCTTGACGTAGGTGACTTTTGGTTTTGTAGATGAAGTTAATTCCTCTAACGGGTTTGAAATGTTATGCGGTGATTTTATAACTTGCAAGACTACCGATTGTGAGAAAAATAAATGTTAATTAACCTGTGTATGGGTGGAATTTTTACCACTACTACAAAACTATTAATAAATGACGTGCAAAAGATGACGTGTGAAAAAAAATGATACGTATTTTCACATGTCATAAAAAGTATATTGTATTTTACAAAATTTGTAGAAAATGACATGCATATATACGTGTCATTTTTGTCCGTCAATTTTTGAAACATTTAACTTCCCCGAGTTCTAACATATAAACCTTAATTTCTCAAACACTCCTCAATTCTCATAAGACAATGATAAACTCTCACACAGTTTTCCTATAAAATTTTCTTTCTTCAATTCTCGATCGATCAAAGCCACTCACCGGCTGGCCACCGCCACGCATCAGTGACCACCATGCACATACAATACCACCATCGAATCCATAATTTGCACCATAAGCCCTTCTCATTTGTCCCTCAAGAGGTGGTCGATGAAACATGTTTGGACATGGTTCGAATACATAAAGGCAAGTGTTGCTGTGCTGGTGGATATAATTTGTTGCTATGCTGGAATGCTCTAACTTGGGTGCCCAGAATGGTTGGTTTCTGTCTCATTAACTCATATGTTTTTTAAGAGAAAATGTTTTGCTCTATTTTAAGCTAGCTAATTGATTTAGTCTCATGTCCTATTTCTATGATTATAAGATCGAGTATGTTTTTTGTATGTTTAGACTGAAGTTCTACTTTCTGGTGGATTAAAATGGGTTGCTCTGAAATACAATTGGTTGTATTTGTTTATTTGAGATTATTCTTGGTGTATAAGCTAAGTTATGTGTTTTACGTCTTATTGCCTACATACTTGTAATGGTAGTCGAATCATGTGGTTCGCTTGTTTTTTAACCATGAGTATTATCTAGATGTTTCTTGCATTGTTTCTGACATCCTTGTATGTTCTCTCTTGTGATGGGTATGTTTTTTTTCCTGATTGCAAGTCTGCACATTTATGTTAAATAAGAATTCTCGTTTGGCTGTATTTTTACAAGCTGATATAGTTCTTGTTATTCTATTAGTATCGAATGTGTCTTTGGAATCTTATGATTCTGTCTTATATGTGTCTTATATGTGAAGTTGTAAATTTTTTTTGACCAAAGTCACAAATTACTCTTTATGTTCTTCATGTATCTTATCTTTAAATGTGGTTGTGAGTTCATAAAAACCGTATGGTTTTTATCTTTCTTTTCAAATATGTCTCTGATAGTCTTAGTGAATTGTTAATTCCTTCTGTCTTAATATGATTTTGTTCTTTTGAAATCTATTATGCAATCATATCTTTACACTTCTAGCATAGTTAAATACAATCACGTTGAAGAAAGGGAAAAAACAAGATAAGGCATGGAATGAAATCCCCTAATTTTAAATTTTATACAAGAGTAAGAAAATTAGAAGGTATAACGTGTTAGAAATAATATAATAAAAAGAATGAAACAAAATAGAAGAACCGTGCTTGTGTTTAACACAATTCCCTTAAACAGATTCGTCGTCTGTTCCCAGGGTACACCGATTCGGAGCAGCGTACTGCCGGACGTCGCACTTGCCTGAAAGGTAGCCTGAAGTTGTTGAAACGGACTCGTCGAATTGCTGGTGTGAATTCGTAGTGCCCTAACTTCTCTATGTGTGTTGGTATATAAACACACAAAGAAAAGAATTGTAACCGAGTACAATTGATTACGCAAAACCGTTTATAGTTATCATTCGACAGTATTGACCATCATTAGTAACGGTTTCCATTTAATTATCATCATTAATAAAACGATTTCATCATAATTATCATCATTAGCAAAACGGTTTTTGCAATAATGATTAACAACGGTTTATTCCATAACTTTTATGTTGTTTAAAAAAACGATTTCAAAAAGGACCTCTCGCGAGCCCTGGATTTCAGAGCTGCATTCGTGTCCGCATGTCGCGCGGGCGACGCATTGGTTCAAAAAATTTCCAACCCAGAAACCCATTTGCTGCACTCCCCCTACGCGCGGGTAGATGCTAGAATAAAACACAACATAACAATTTAACAAGCCTTGGAGACTTGTACATATAAACCAAATAAATATTTGTTGCCACACCAATTTGGGACAAAACCTATTTCTATTAAAACTCATTTAAGATTTAGATATTTTGACATCTCATTCAATTTTCAAACCAACAATCCCCCACATGAATGGAGGTCGATCTCAGAAACATCAACATTCTAGTTAAACTTCAACAGTTGAATCTTGCATACAATATGTAGGTGTTACCTTTTGAAACTTTGCTTATGAAACGCACTTAGTCTACTGGCTCTGAGTAGACAGTGATGTCTTTGAACTCGTCTACCGTTTGTGTAGGCAATAATACGTTTCACACAAGACTCTCCCTGACAATGCTAAGTCTTCATAGTTATGTTCGTTATGGTCATGAACATGTGCCTGGTTCTGCGAGAGCCATTAAGTATTGTGCCTAATTAATACCCTTCGAAGCGACCCCACTTCTCTCTCACATAGGTGATTCACTAGGTATGGTAACATTAGTCGAATCATTAAAAGCCTTAGGCTTAGCCTCGTATTTGTCACTTTTAGGAATGGACTAGGAAGTTTAGTAAACTTTTTAATAAACTCCCTTTTAAATACGTAGGGTTACCTCCCACAGTGACCTCAATAATTCATACAATTAGATTTTCCTATTGAACTCAATTCTTGGGATCTCCAATCTATTGAGTTAGGTTTCCTTCATATGAACTTTAATTTTTAAAGGACTTTAGTCCCATTCCCATTGACGACTTTTGAACTAACTCTCTACTTAGGCCTTTTGTTAGTGGATCCACGATATTATCCTTTGACTTCACATATTCAATGGTGATAATTCCTGTAGAGATTAGTTGTCGTACTGTATTATGTCTACGTCTTATATGTCTATTCTTACCATTATACATTGTGCTATGAGCCCTACCAATTGCCAATTGGCTATCACAATGTATACAAATGGTCGATGCCAGCTTACGCCATCTTGGTATATCCTCAACAAATTGACGTAGCCATTCTGCCTCTTCACCCGCTTTATCTAAAGTGATGAATTCTGATTCCATCGTGAATCTAGCAATAATCGTTTGTTTCGACGATTTCCACGATATAGCTGCACCGCCAAGTGTGAATACATACCCACTTGTTGCTCTGGAATCATCCGTGTCAGATATCCAATTTGCATCACAGTGCCCTTCGATAACTGTTGGATATCTTTTATAATGCAACCCGTATTCTCTAGTGTATCTTAAGTATTAAAGCAACCGAGTTATACATTTCCAATGAATTGAACTTGGGTTGCTCGTGTATCGACTTAGCTTGCTTATAGCATATGCTAGGTCTGGTCTCGTACAACTCATAAGATACATCAAGCTACCGATAATTCTTGAGTATTCCAACTGGTTAACAGGTTCACCTTTATTCTTAGCTAGATGTTGACTTGTGTCAATAGGAGTTCTAGCTACGTTAGAGTCATTTGCATTAAACATCTCAAGAATTTTATCGACATAGTGGGATTGACTTAAAACAAGTCCACTATGGGTTCCTGTGATTTTAACTCCTAAAATCACATCTGCAAAACCCATTTCTTTCATGTCAAATCTTTCTTTTAACATGTTTTTAGTAGACGTTATGATTTTTCATCACTTCCTGCAATAAGCATATCATCTACATATAAACACAGAATGCCATATCCATCTGATGTGTCCTTCGCATATACGCACTTGTCACATTCATTGATTTTGAACCTAACATCAAGCATGACATGATCAAACTTTTGATGCCATTGTTTTGGAGCTTGTTTCAACCCATACAGGGATTTTACAAGTTTACATACTTTCTTTTCTTGCCCGGTGGCTATAAAGCCTTCAGGTTGTTCCATGTAAATCTCTTCCTCTAGATTTCCATTCAAGAAAGCTGTTTTCACATCCATTTGGTGAACTTCCAAATTTCTAATGGCGGCAACGGCAAGTACCAACCTGATGGAAATTATTCGAGTAATTGGTGAATATGTATCAAAGTAATCTAAACCTTCTTGTTGTTTATATCCTTTGATCACCAATCTTGCCTTGTACTTATCAATAGTGCCATCTGGTTTCCTCTTCTTCTTGAAGATCCATCGATAACCAAGTGTTTTACATACTTGTGGAAGATCCACTAGTTCCCAAGTATGATTTTGTAAGATAGAATCTATCTCACATTTGATGGCCTCTCTCAATTGAGGTCCTTCTGAGGAACTTACTGCTTGTTGGTAAGTTTGAGGTTCTTCTTCAACCATGTAAGTAAGAAAGTCAGGACCAAAATACTTTTCTGTCCTTTGCTTTTTATTTCTTCGTATTTCAACTTCTTTAGTCTTAGATTGTACTTGAGGTTCATCATTTGCAATATTATCATCCAGACCAATTTCCTCGACCGGTGTTGATGAACCCTGTTCTTCCTTTCCCAAGAATGGGAATATATGTTCAAACCATGATGCATCCTTTGCTTCTAATATAGTACCCTTACATATTCCAGGGTTCTTAGAATCATGCACAAGAAAGCGCAATGCACCACCCGGATGAGTGTATCCTATAAATACACAATCCACAGTTTTGGGTCCTATTATTAGGCGCTTCGGTGGTGTCATCACCATTTTAGTTAAACACCCCCACACTCATAATTATTTATATGATGGTTTGTGTCACACCCCGACCGATGGCGGAATCATTAGGGCGGACGAATGTGAAATGATTGTTCATAGAACATGGAACTAAATAAGTTGCAATAATATATTAAATATTATTTTTATTGAACATTACAAGACGATAAAGTAAATACAACACAAACAAGATATACACAACAACATAAGACTTTCAATTAACTAAGTCCAAGTCACATATGAGCACGAAGAGATCTTTAAGTAGCAAACCTGAAACATGTTAAAAATAAAGGGTCAACTTTGAAAGTTAGTGAGTTCCCATGGGTTAAACACTATATATATACGTGTATCTCATAATAGACTTACCATAACACAAGTAACCATGACAATAAAAGTATGAATTACATGTGCATTTATAAGTATCAAGATGTTTACAAGTGTAAGTTTATAAGGTTAACATGTTTCATCCCAAAAGGTGTGAAATAAAATAAAAAGGGGCAAAGAAACTCACATGGAAAACTCACAAGATGTAGGATGCACTTAAGATGATAATAAGAAATAAGATTTCTCCAACGATTCATTTACGATTCAACCTAAAATTTAGTGGCTTAGGATTAGAATAAAGATATGATTTAAGAGTAAACATGTATTATGGTTTCATTTGAAATTTAGGGATTTTTAATAACTAAATCAAGTAACATAAAATAAAGCAATCGTTTATGTTTTGCTTGGAATAACTCAATTAAAAATAAGAATTATAATGAATGATTTAATAATTAAATTTATTAAATTAATAAAGATTAAACATGATGTGTGAAAAAAATAATTAATTTAATAATTAGTTATTTAAAAAGTTGATAAAGGTACTTGAATACTTATTTAAATGACTTGTAAGATAACTTAAAATTATTTAAATCATTTTATAAAGTTTTTAAACCTTTAAATATTTTTATAATATCCAAAACCTTAAAATAATAATAAAGAATAATAGAAAATTATATTGTTTTATTAGTTTCAAGAGTTTAAATAAAAGTTAAAGAATAAACTTATTAACTAATTATATATAACATGGTTAAATGAATAGATGAATAATATTTAAATAATTATTAAATAATCATTTGTGTAGTTTATTATTCAAAGTATTTATAACATGTAGGTTTAATACGTTTAAAATAATCCAAGTTTGAGTTATAATATATTTATAACATATAAAATACTTAATAGTATTTTTATAATCTTTTTATTCTTTAATTTAAATTTTTTTAAGTTTTAGAATCTTTAAAAAATTAACTTAATGATTTCTAAAATGTTGTAGTTAATAAAATAATTTTTATTTTAATTTATTAATATAATGATAGTTTTTTTTCTGAATAAAAGAATGTAAAAAAATAATTAAAACCCAAGGTTGGCAGAAGCCCGGTTCGAACCCGGGACCTCCTGCTTATGGGGATTGTAAGTTACCAGTTGGGCTAAGGCTCGAATCTGAGTTTAGATTCACAATAAAATTATATAATCAATTTGAAGAAAAGCCCCAAATCCACATAAACCCTAGTTTGATTTGATTCCAATCGAACATGAAATCGATGTTGGTTCCCGAATTAAGCATAGGGCTTCTGTGACCCTAGTAAATCGAGTGGGTATGTGTGTAGATTTACCTGGATTGGTATAGATTCGATAGAAATAAGAACAAAGAACACCGCGACTAGACATAGGATCGACTCAAAAGAAGATGATAATCATAATCCGAATTAATGACTTGAAAAGCTTCTAACGTTGATGATATTCCAAAACTGTAAGGCCCCGTTCCCGGAAACCTAACAGTTGGTCAATCACAGCAGTTAAAACATTAAACGTTATAATTATACAAACTTAAGCAGCGAAAATAATTTATCAAAAAACCATTCATTTCATTTAAACCATTGTGATTGAACAATACAACATTGTTTAACTGGTTACAAAAGAATCGTTTTACTGTATTACAAAATAACAACAACATAAAATACGAATGGATGTCAGTCTTTCCCTGTCGAGTAGCTTCACCCTCGTGCTATCCTTAGCAATAATTACCTGCCAACTAAAAATGTATAAAAGTCAGCGTTGCTGAGTGAGCTCTAGTTTTATAAGTAATAAAATACTTTCTATATGTTGTATATGAAAATACTTTTTTCTGTAAAATACAACTCTGTACTGTATATGCGAGCACGCATTAACTATATGAACAAATACTGTCCGTTCTCTTTACCGTATGCCTTGTCTGTTCTGTAAACTTTTATCTTTATCTTTCACATTCTTTATGGACCAATGAGCAATACCCCAACTATATGCGCGATGGAAAACGGGTGATGGGCCATATATATCCCTCGAAAGGGTCAACTATATCCCTCGAAAGGGTCAAC
>BJCM01151850.1:0-21096 GCA_018326385.1 Flaveria bidentis
AGAAGCTTGTGTTTATTGAATATATTGAGCTTTTTCATTCCATTAAGTATTGTTGCTTATTGAATCATCTATGAATACTTTTTGGTCTTCTTGAGTTCATTAAATCTTTGTGTGTGTTGTTTGTGTTTGGTGTTGAACGATTCAAACCATCTTCTGCACTGTAAAACTGATCAAATGGACCAACAAGTCAATTAGCACTTCATCACTTTCAGTGCTCATTAGCATTGGTTAAGCACTTGGCATATGCTGATTGACAGAGGATCAACACTTGGCTTACTTCAGTAGTTAGCAGCCAGCGATGAATCCTTGAGTTTTTGGTAACTTCATCCTCTTCACAAATTAACATGAGAGTTAGGGTTGGTTTCTTGAGCAGATTTGAATGGACGTTGCTTATCCAACCATGCATAAATTATGTGTTCAATCTAATCGACATGGGTAAATATATGATGTTATACATAATCTAGACACACGAAAGGAGTTAAACACATTTCATCATTTTTTCCTTTGACATGTTCAAAACAATTTTATGAAACATATGAATCCAAGGATCATAATCAGAAATTATCAGTGTTAAAGAAAATCAAGTTAATGTTTGTGGAATCAACATTAACCTTGTTTCATTGTTTGATTAATGAATAATGATTATGACGACAACAATAATATGAACACAATTAATAATCAAATAGGATTTGATTAAAATGTATTAAAACTATTCAATGATTACAAATGAATAATCAATGAATGACATAAACAACAAATGCTTTGGTCGTGTTGATGTTGATGTGACGGCTGCTAGATTGTGTGAATTGATGTGATGTTTTTGTTTTGATCGTCTAATGTTCTTCGCCGTCTTTTGTCTATCATGATGTGAAACCTAGGATCCATATTTATAGGCACATGTGTTTCAGTTAATGAAACGCCAAATCTCTTGGGATTTGCACAAGTGTCTTGTTGACATGTTGACTTTCTGACTTGTAACACTTGTATTATTTGCATAAAGTGTTTGGATTCCGCACTCCGTAGATGATTGTTAATCCATAGCAATCTTGTTCTTCCAAAGGTACTTTGTTCTTCCAAAGTTATCTTGTTCTTCTGAAGATACTTTGTTCTTCCGAAGGTATCTTCACTTCAACTTCAAAGCTGGTTATTCATCTGTAGAGGATCTTCAGATGTATTTTACTTGTAAGAAACATATCTACAGAAGAACAAAATTTTCATCCGTAGATGTTTCTTATACTTGGTCAATTTCAATAATTCACCAATTATAATAGTTATACCTGAACTCATACACAAATCAACACATATATGGGTTAACCTATATACATAATGCATACATCAAAATGATGAATTATAATAATTCATTACAAGTATTAATTAAAGTTCTAAGTCTATACAAATTGATCTAGATCTATTGTTCCTAGATCTTAACAATACCCCCCTTAGGTTTAAACACTTCTAATCAAGTCTTCAAAACTAAAAGCTCCTTCAATATTGATACCATCTTCTTCTAGAAATAAGATACTGCATCCATTTGATCATCGTATTTGTACTTGATCTCCATTCTGCATATCTTTTGAAGTGTCTCAAAACTTAGCCCTAAGATGTCTTTTTCAGTTGTTAGTGTTTCCACAACACTTTGTTGATGAACTATTTCAAGCTCATCTTCTTCTGAGACTCTTAGTTCTGATACTTCTTCAATGTTAGCTCCTTTCAAAAGCCCAACATTATACCTTCTTCTCTTGGATGCTTTTGCATGTAGTTTATCACCACTTGTATCATATGAACATATAATCATAGATCATTCTGTGCTCTTTCATCAGATAGCTTTGGGAAGAATTTGTCATGTAAGTATGATGTGTAGCTTGGGTGTAGCAGTTTGATCTCTACTGGGTCAAAGATTCTTATCTTGTCACCTCTCTTCCCATCAGCATTCCTCAGTAGCACCATTTCTTTTGTTTTCTCAACATATCCCTACTCAATTATGGAAATAATGTATTGATTTCCTGCTCTGACTTTGATGGTTGTTGTTTTCCTTTTAGTATAACCAACATTCCTTAAGAATTCATCATCAACTAATGTGTAAGAGTTGGTGTTTGATCTTCTTTCCTTTTGAAGCCTTTTCTTATGTTCAACATCTTCTCTCTTAGCCTCCTTCAGCACATAATCTATAAATCTTGTTTTCAGTCTACCCACAGACACAAAGAAATCTCTTCCCCTTGGATGAATTGGATAGTTTGAGATGATTAGGCTTTGCAAATCTTTAATGTCTCTCTCAGGAAGACTCAGTAAAGCTTCTACATTATGGAAGAATTCTAGTCTTCTAGTTGACCTCGTGATGATTGCACAATCCCACTCTTGATCATACTTCCATGCCATGATCCTGGTGTCTTCAATAGAGTTGAGACTTGTGATGTGATCAAACAGCTCTATCAATGTAGACTTCTGCTCTATAATTTCTCTGACTATTGTACCCATAGGCCACACTTTTCCAGGTATAACTGCTCTTGGCTCTCTGATTAGTTTTTCTTTCCCTTTATGTAGATCTTTAGGTTAAACAGTTATAGGATCAGTATGGAGTTTGCTTTGTTGCTCATATGATGGATTTGGAGCTTCTGTTCTGAATCTCACTCTTGTGTCAAGCTCAATTGCCATTACATGTTCCATCATTCTCCTAAGCTCACAAACATTTCTTCCCTTAAGCTCATGTGCCTTATAGTTGTGACCCTGTAGCCAACTATTCATATTATACTTGCTAAGTCTTGATGTATCACAGTGGCCTAGATCTTTCTTGATTTTCTGAATGGATTGAAATGTAGTGAAAGCTTCATAGTCACAATTAGGGATCATGAATCTAACAAGTTCAAATTCTTTTAGTCGATCCTTCATCTCAGTCACATTCATCCTTTCAACCATATCAAAAGGAAACACATGGTTTATAAGGGTCATAAACATGTTTGACTAAGGTCTTTCTTCTAATATATCTTTAGTGGTCAGCAGTTCCTCAACTTGTGATTCTTTTTGTTCTTTGGGAGACTCATCTTTAGTAAGCTCAATCCATTCAGCATCACTTTCTGGTTCAGCAGGAGACATATGCTTTAAGGTTGAAGATTCAATAGATTTTGATCTCTTAGGTGAATCTTGTACTTCAATCACTTCCTTCTTTATAGGACCCAAGTACTTCTTTTTCTTTGAATATTGAATAATAGGCATTGAAGCTTCAACAGATTCTTTTGTTGGTATTGAAGCAGGAGCATTAATTTCAATGTCCTTCATCTTCTTTTTCAATATTTCAATCTCCCCATCCTTCCTTTTCAGCTGATCAAGTTGTTCTTGCAGAGTCTTGTTTGCTTTGTTGCTCTCCAACACAAGTATTTCTTTTTCAGACTTCTCACGTGCAATTGACTCTTCTTGTTCTTTGACAAGCTCATGCAGAGCATCAATGAATTTATTGTTTTCTTGTATGCTTTCTCTTAATCTTTTCAGACTCGATTCTTGCTTCAGCAGCTGAACATCTTTTTCTTTCATTATCCCCTTCAACTCTTGAATTCTTTGCCTTCTATTGTTTGACTTGACAACAAGCTTGTTGTATTCAGCAACCAAATAACTCCTGCTGACTGGGATATCATCATCATTGAGATCTGTTTTATTGTAAGCAATCAAATCAACAAAGTTGGCTTCTTCTTCTTTATCCTGATGTTGAGCAACACCTCATCATCATTCACATCTTCAGGTGCTACACTAGCTGAGCTTGAACAGGACTCAACAGCTTGCTCTGTGTGTTCTTGATTTGGTTGTTGTTGTTGCTGATGGTCAGTGACTGGAGAGACAGGTTCAGTACCATTTGAATGGACAAGGGATTCAGTCTTGGTTGGTGTTAGTTGAACTATACTGGCTTGTGAAGCTAAGACTGCCTCCCCGATGTAAAAGCTCTTAGTGGATTGCTTTTTTTGGAGTTGGAGGATGATTTGGTGAAAGAGGGTGAATTGGAGAGATTGGTTGAGTGTTTTGGCTGGTTAGTGATGGTGATTGGGGTGTTTGAGGTTGATTTGGTGATAGAGGGTGGATTGGAGAAATTGGTTGAGTGTTTTGCCTGGTTGGTGATTATGATTGGGGTGTTTGAGGTTGTTGGTGAATAGGTGATTGATGAGGTGAAGATGAGGCTTCCATAGATTTAGTAGATGAACTCTCTTGAGCTTCTTCCCATATTTGTTCTTGGGTAATGTTGGCATTGGGGTCTGCTACATGTGCAAACATGGGCATGTCTCCTCCTTCATATCTTCCACTGATCTTGTTCAATATAGATCTACTCAAATGTGCTTGCACAAATACATCTCCATCTCTTGCTATTACAGGCATTTCATTATTGATGATCAGTTGTAGGAACCTTGGGAACATGAACATCGTATCTGCCTTCTGAACTCTTACTTGATCACACAAACATCCAAGGATGTACTTAGAGTATTTGTAGATTCTCCCTTCAAATACACCTATGATTCTAGATGATATATGCCTTGAAAATCTGTCTAGTTTAGACTTCTTGTTTGAAATGCACTTTAGATAGGTGTGACACAAGAATCTATATGGTTGCACAATCTTCCTTTCTTGATCTCACCTTTGTCAAAATTTCCATCATAACCCATCAAATAGAATATCTTTTCTATGTATTCATTCTCAAACACATCTGGATAACCTATCTTGACATCTCCTAAGTTGAGATTTCTCCTGATACATTGTTCATCAATCTTTAAGTGGTTATTCCCAATATGTGCATGTATCACCTCATCATCTTCTTCCTTTTCTACTCTAGCCGAGTTCCAAAAATCAACAATGTGTGATTGATGTATCACCGACTCCACTAATAAGGTAAAAAACAACCTAGATCTTCTTAGATAGTGGATGATGTCTCGACATCCTTCTGATACAGGGTCATCAGGATTTAAGAATGCACACACATTATGCTCCCTTGCAAATCGATCACTAATTTGTTCATCAGAATAAAGACAAGTATGTTAGAATCAACATTACAGACATGAGAATACGAACAGTTGTAATGATAATCAAGAATCAACCAGTTCATTATCGATCATTACGACATGATTTACCTTTAACACAATGATCTAGATCAGTATTATATGTTTGTTTGATGGTTTGGCTCAGTAATTTTTAATGTTTGTGAAAGAGGGAAAAAGGTTTGTTAAGAACGTTTTTCTAGGTCTAAAAAAGTATTCTAAAAAAGTGAATAATGAATGTTTAAGTCAAAACATCATTTATACTCTCTCAGATACATTGATTTCATTTATTTAATAAAGTGGGACCCTCTATCCAACTTAACTTATCCACAGTTTTTAGTTCTTCCGGAAATCATCTACGGATTCCGTTGGTCATCTGCGGATGACATAGAATTAAAAACTTCTGCAAATGAAGTATACTTTAAATATTCATAGGCTACCAATCTATGAAATTAGATTATATTCTTAGAAACATTAACTCATCCATAGTTTACCAATATACGGATTGTCATATTTTACACCCCCTTAAGTTACACACTGTAGCTTCTGCTAATGCTAAGCATGCTTTGTAGCTTCTACTGATGCTAAGCACTGATCGAAACTTATTTTGTTGTATGGTTCTAATTAACTGATATAACCATTTAATGCTATCGGACCTTGTTGATGTTGTATTCATGACAATTGTGCACAATAAGGTTTATATTTTAAAAACTTCATGTATCCAAAAGCCAAGTTAGTGCTCAGGTTCCAATTCCTTTATATTAACAATTCATTTGACAATTTTGTTGTTATATTGTATTCATGATTCTACTCCCCCTAAATTTTTTATCAATGATGAATAAAAGCATTTATAATAAATTTATAAGAAGAATATCATGAAAGACACATGTCTGTCCACACAGAATGGGATCATACTATAACACTAAGCATCTTCTTGATTGATTTGTTTGATAAATTGATACCTAAATTTAGTTCTGATTGCAAGCATGTTTGTCAACTTAAATCCATACAAGAGTATTGTGTCAACTAAGCATGTTGTTTATCATGTTTTCATGTTTATTAAGAGGTAACTATTATAGGCTTCATATTCAATTCACTTAGAGTTTGTCCTCCCTTTGTGAGTCAAATCATCACCTTTTCATACTTAGAAACTATGTACTTTAAGTTATAAGTTCTCTCTTGAGATGCATTTAACATCTCATTAATGCATTGATGTAGAAGCTCTAAATTTAATATACACTTGATCACAAAGGATTCTTTTAAGAGCTTAGATATGATCATCATCAGTCACTAGGTCTTTACTTCTATAACACAGAGGTGCCGTTAACCCAGTCTTTGTTTACACAAAACAGAGGGATGATAAGGATCATGATCTTTTCATACACCCAAATCTTTGTTTACACAAAACAGATGAAATATGATTTGCAAAGATAGACATTATAAAGTGTTGGTACATAGTATGCTTAGATGATTAATTTGGTCACATCAGAATAAGACTTACTTGTTGTTTCCTCAAAATGAAGTCTCCCATAAACAGTCACTTTGTATTATGTTTGGCATGCACTTAGTGTAGTTTCCACTCAAGACGAACCTACTCACATATCAAGAAACTTGATCAGATTTTAATGAAACTTGAGATGTCAGGAAGAAGCAAAGGCATAGTGTACTATCATTTCCCATACATATGTCACGCTGAATTAAAAGACACAGAAAGAAAGACAATATTTTTTTATTTATTATTTATTATAAATAGTATTTACAAGTACAAACACATGCTTTTCTTGTTTATAATGATTAATCTAAGTTAATCATACCAGAGACTCAATTAGAAAATTAAATCTAACTGAATCAAAAGCTTTAATAAATAAATAAGCAAGTTGATTTGTAGTATCCACTTTGACTAACTTGATCAAACCTTTTTCTAAGCAATCTCTTAGAAAATGATATCTTATTTCAATATGTTTTGTTTTACTATGTTGCACTAGATTAGCAGTAATAAACATAGCAGTTGAGTTGTCAATGTAAATTGGAGTATAAAGGAAATTGTACACATAATCAAGTAATTGGTTTTGCAACCAAAGAACTTGAGAGCAACCAACTGAAGAAGTTATGTACTCAGCCTCAGCTATGGATACAGATACATTTGTTTGCTTCTTGCACTGTCATGAAACTAGTCTTGGTCTGATGAATTGACATCCACCAGTTGTGGATTTTCTATTATTGTTGCAAGCTCCAAAGTCACTATCTAAATATGAGTAAAGAGTAAAATAAACATCCTTTGGATACCAAAGTCCAAGAGCAGGTTTTCCTTTTAGATTTTTGAAAATCCTCTTCACAGCATTCAGATGAGACTCTTTTGGATCTTATTGGTACCTAGCACAAACACACACAACAAACATAATGTCAGGTCTACTGGCAGTTAAATACATAAGTGATCCTATCATTGATCTATATAATCTTTGATCAACAGATTTTTCTGTAGGATCAGGTATAATCTTATCAAATGTTAAGGCTGATGTTTTGCATGAAGATGTATCAGCAAGGTTGTACTTCTTCAATATTTGATGTATGTACTTCTCTTGATTGATGAAAATGCCATCTGTCTTCTAATGAACTTGTAGACCAAGGAATAAAGTTAACTCTCCTATTGAACTCATTTGAAACTCAGATTTCATCAACTCTTCAAAGCTTACACATAATCTCTTGTTAGTTGAGCCAAATATAATGTCATCAACTTAAATTTGAACAACTAAGAGATATTGATGTTCTTGTTTGAGAAAGAGAGTCTGATCAATGGTTCCCCTTTTGTATCCATGCTTGAGCAAGAAAAAAGATAATGTTTCATACCACTTTCTTGGTGTGTGATGAAGACCATACAAAGCTTTGTCAAACTTATATTCTTGTGTGGGAAATGAGGATCTTCAAATCCAGGAGGTTGTGGTACATAGACTTCTTCATCAATTTTCCCATATAAGAAAGCACATTTGACATCCATTTGATACACAATGAACTTCTTATATGATGCATATGCTAGGAATACTCTTATGGCTTCAATTCTTGCAACTAGTGCAAAAACTTCATCATAGTATATTCCTTCTTCTTGTGTGTAACCTTGTGCAATCAACCTTGCTTTGTTTCTCACAATAATACCATTGTCATCTAGTTTATTTTTGAAGAGCCATCTTGTTCCAGTTGCATGTTGGCCTTCTGGTAAATCAACTAGATTCCAAACTTTCTGCATTCTGAATTGTTGAAGCTCTTCTTGCATAGCTTCAATCCAGCTATTGTCCTTTAAAACAGCTGTGATGCTTCAAGGAACTATTTATGATAGAAGACAAGAGAAAAGACAAATGTTTGCAGCTCTACCTTGACCTCTTGTTGTTCTTTTATCAAGATCACCAATAATGTTGTGTATTGGATGTGTCTTATGAATTCTTGTTGTTGGAGTAGATTCAACCGGAATAGATGATTTCAAGTTAGTCATATTCATTGATGCTGATGGATCCA
Organism: Flaveria bidentis; assembly: GCA_018326385.1. Lineage (NCBI taxonomy): Eukaryota > Viridiplantae > Streptophyta > Magnoliopsida > Asterales > Asteraceae > Flaveria > Flaveria bidentis. The sequence goes on from BJCM01151850.1 coordinate 8,517, forward strand.
ATCCAGCTGGTGAATTTAGGAAGTAATCAAAGTGTTCCTCTCGTTCAACATTGGGTATGGAAAGATCTTCCTGAGTCTGATCATCAGGTGCATCATTAATATCTTCCACAGGAACTTCTCCGGAAGCAATTTGTTTTTTCGTAGGAGTTAAAGGAACTTCTACGGATGATGTATGAGGATTTGCTGAATCATATCCGATGTTGGTTATATCTTCTTGAGAGCATGGAACACCTGTTGAGACAGTATTCATATCTCCAGATGTAGGACACTCATCTGCGGATACAGAGGTAGCAGTTGCGGATGAAGTGTTTTCATCTGAAGATGTAGGTCCATGAGGCTGGACTTCTGCAACATCATTGTTGTTAGTTGTCGTTTCTTGTTCCATGATACTTTATGTGTGTATTTTTGGAGGATCGGCAGATAGTGATACTTCATTCATATTTTGGGGAACAAATGGATAACATGTATCATCAGATCTTGCATTATTCAAATCACCTGAGTTAAATGAATCTGTTAGAGCATCTATATCAAACAACCATGATGATTCTTTTATAGATTTAGGAAATAAGGATTTATCAAATGATACATTAGGAGTTTCTTCCATAATATTATGTTGTGGAATGTAAATCCTATAAGATTTAGATGTTGAAGAATATCCAACAAAGAAACCATCATAGGCTTTTATAGATACATGACACCCAAAAGCTCTAAGATATCCTATGTAAGGTTTTCTTTTAAATAGAAGCTCATAAGGTGTTTTATTATGTTATTTTACAATTAATGTCCTATTCTGAACATTGCATGTTGTATTCAATGCTTCAGCCCAAAAGGTGATTGCCAATTGTGAATCAGCTAGCATTGTTATTGCTGCTTTAATAAGTGTTCTGTTTCTTCTTTCAGCAACTCCATTATATTGTGGATTTCTTGGTGCACTGAATTGTCTAGCAATACCTTTATTCCTTAAAAAAGAATCTAAGTCATTATTAACAAATTTAGTCCCATAGTCACTCCTGAAAATTTTAACTTTTAAATCAAGTTGATTCTCAATCTTGATGACAAAGTCCATTAATGTTTATGATATTTCACTCTTTTGTTTTAAGAAGAATACCCATGTGAATCTAGTGATATCACCCACTATCACTAAAAAATATTGCCTCTTTCCAATGCTAATCACATTGATTGGACCAAACAGATCCATGTGAAGCAATTTGAGTGATGTCATGTTTGTATTAATAATTTTGGATTTATGAGACACTTTATGTTGTTTTCCTTTATAACATGAAGGACAATGGTTTGAAAAATAAAATTATTTCTTTGCAATCCAATGACTAGGCCATTTTTCACCAATTTGTTCATGTTCTTCATGTTAGAATGAACAAGCCTTCTATGCCACAATTGAGATTCGTCTTCTAATGATTTAGATAGGAGGCATGTTTCATGTCTTATGAGTGAAGTGTTGTTCATATCCAAAACATATGTGTTTTCTTTTCTTGATGCTTTAAGAAGTATCCAATCTTTTGGAACTGAAAAACCTGGCTTAAGAATGTAACAATTAATGTTATCAAATAATATGGTATAATTTTGATCACAAATTTGAGACACACTCAGTAAATTATGTTGTAAATTTTCACAATAGTTTACTTTCTCAAATTTGAGCACACCATTAGTTACCATTCATTCACCAACTATTTTACCTCCCTTCTTATCCCCACCAAATGCCACATATGAGGCATTTTTATGCTTGAAGTCATGTAGAAGTGAATAGTTTCCTATCATATGCCTGGAACAACTACTGTCAACATACCACTTATTGTCAGCTCTTCAAGATTGTTCCTGCACAAAGAAAGAAATCAATTAGAATTGACAACCCAATCCTTAATGATCTTGGGTTTGCCAGAAGTGTCTAAAATTGTTACTCCTTCATGAATAAGTCTTGAAGTTTTAGTATTAATTTTAGTTATAATTGTTTTAGGTGAGGATGATTCTGTTGAAGATGAGGTTGTTGAACTAGGTCCTAGTTTCTCATTCCCTTCTTCATTCACCTTTTCTTTATTGGTTTGCTATTTTGATTTTGATGATGAACCTTGATTATGGAAAGTTTTATCATCTTTTGATTTTGAATGAGGTACATGAGTTCCCTTTTCAAAATTATCAAAGAAAGCATCATTCGCATTTGTTTCCTTTTCATTCAAATCCACCCTTTTGTGAGGTATTTTTGATTGCTGAAATGTTGTTTTGTTTTCCAAAGGTTTAACATCAGTGGATGTTTTCTCCTTTGGTTTTGGCTTTTGCTTTTGTTGTTGCTTCTTGGTCTTTGAACCTTTTTCACAATCAGTAGATTGAGTGTCTGGTTCAGCTTTATCAGATTGTTTCTTCTTTGTGCTCTTTATCTTGTTCTTTTTCTTGAAATAACATTACTGAGTTGAATGGCTATTTATGTTACAAATAGCACAATGTTTGTTGAAGTAATAGTCAGATGTCATGTAATTGTTCATGTTGCAAATGGAACAACAGCTACTGAAGTAACAATCTTTAGTATTATGATTTTTCATATCACACCATTTGCAATACATTTCCTCTGATTCTTCATCAGAATTGATTGCTTTCTTTTTCTTTTTTAACTTTTAAGGCTTTGCATCCTTTTCCAATTTTGCAGTTGATTTATCATTTTTTAGTTGTTGAGGCTTTGATTTGTTTGCTGCTGATTTTGCCTTTCGCAGATTATCTATTGAATCACTAGATTTGGCTTTCACCAGATCTGCTACTGAAGAAGGAAGATCTGCTGACTGTTTCTTTCCTTTTCCTACGAAAGATATGTTTACTTTCTAAATAGATGCACACTTTTCGATTTCTTTCTTTGAAGGTTTTTGTTGCTGATGTAGTTCTTGAAGACCTTCATTTAGTTGAGCTATTCTCTTGCAAATAGTCTTTAGCATGTTTCTTTTGTTTTGGTGGATATGGAAACTTTGGTTCTTCAAGAACTTTTGGAGTGATTGTTTAAAGAGCAACATTCTTACCAATATTCAGTAGATCATCATCATGTTCATCAGAATCATCCAAGTCATCACACTCATCAAAGTCAAATTTTGAGTCATTTTGTTTAATATTTTCTTACTCAGTTTCATTGTGATTAACTTGTTCATTAGAGTTTGTTTCAAACTTGGTGCAAGGCATAAAATGATTTGACAAGTTATTTGTCATTGATTCATGTAAAGGTGAGTAATTATTATTGATAGGAGGTGCAACAACATTATATCCCACCCCATACTTGTTCTTTGATTCAATATGAGAATTTAATAATTTCTCATATTGTAGATGAAAGTTGAAACTTCTGAATTTTCACTTCAGTTGATGCATGATCAGCCATGGATTTGGTTAAGGAAGTGGTCAGATGCTCAACTTGGGCTTTTAAACTATAATTTTCTGAAACAAGTTTATCTAAATCCTTTTGTAAAGAGTTAATTTTGATTTGATACAATTTATGTTCTCTTACATTAGATTAATTCAAAATCATTGTTTCTTTAACTTTATCGGCCAATTGTTGAGCATGGACTCTATATCTTTCAACTTCCTCAACACAATTTGATGAACATAACCTATCTCTTACCTCTCTAGCCATGGGTGGAACTTTGTTTTCCATGTGAGCCATTAAAGCTTGATTTTATTGCAAGACTTCCTTCTCATACATACTCCATTCACAAGTTCCATCTTGAAGAATGATCAGCACAGTTTCTTTAGAGTTACTTGTTCCTGATGATGTATTTGTGACTGGTGGGGATGAGTTGGTCAGTTGTGGTTGTGTGAAAGATCTTTGAGATGATGATGGTTGGTGAGACTGATGTTGTTGTTGTTGTGTCAAGTCAAGATTTGATTGTTGATTACATTCTCTAGAGAAATGTCCATAGATATTACACTTGAAACTTCATACCTTTAACTTATCCATACCAATCTTTTGATAATTTACTTGTTGCAGCCAAGTTTTTATTTCTCCTAAGATATTGTTTGGCTCTATAAGCAATCATTGCCCTTTGCCATTGTAAATCCATCTCCTCTACTACATGTGGATGTAGTTCTTCCAAGTCTTGCTGGCAAATGTTGGCAGATGTTAAGGAGCTTCCCATGAACTGAAAGCAACAAAGGCTGCTTTTTGTTCTTCAGAGTCCAGAACAACATTGATGGGCTAAGTTTGGTTGTTATTTGATGGAGACTTTGCTGATGATGTAGATGTTTCTCATCTATCATTAGTTCTTCCTTTTACTTTTCTTGACTTACTTTGAGAAGATTTCTTTGAAGTTTTTGATGCATAGAAACTTACTTCCTCTTTATCTTCACTCAAAGTACAAGAGTTGTCATTATCATTATTGGAAATAAAGGCACTTCAAGCACTTTTTGTTTCTTTAAAATGATAGGGTGAGACATGTGTTCTTACGCTCTTGTTTCTTGATTTTTCATCCATTTCAAGAGCCTTAACCTTAGCTACCAATGTATCTAAACCAGTTGCTTTGAGGTCAATGGTCTTCTTGAACATGGACACAGTTTACTTCCAACTTTCTAGCAAAGTATGGAGCATCTTTTTGTTCAATTCCTCATTTGTGCATTTCAACTCCAAGATATTCATCTTTGTTATAAGTTGCTAAAATCTATGGAGTTGTTGAGGAATTGATTCATCCTCAATATGATGAAATGTTTCATATTATGAACGAAGGGTGTCCCTCCTAATGCTTCTGATTTCATCGCTCCCTTCATAGAGTGTATGAAGATTTTTTCACAAGGAGTTTGTTGTTTTGTAATTTTCACATCTGATTAATATTTCTTCAGGTAAAGCCATACTAAGCAAGCAACATGCTTTAATATCAACTTTCACCTTCTTAATATCATCAGGTGACAGATCCTTTGTACTTATGGGTTGATTGTTGTTATTGTAATCCGGGCCAAGAGTGGGTGGAATATAAGAACCTTCAGTTATTAAAACCCATAAGTCAGAATACGTATAATTCACATGATTCCTGAACTTGATTTTATTGGACTTAAAATTTGCTTTAGTTTCCAACTTTGGAGGTTAGTATGATGATCCACCAAAGTTACTCATGTTTAGTTAAAGTCTATGATTTTAACTATTACGGTGTACCGTTTGGGTAATGAACTAATTAGTGACAAAACTTTACAAAAATTTAAGCAATTGAGGTCACAAATCAGTCAATCCTTTTAATGATAATTAGTTATCAAATCAAGGATTTTGTTAATGTATTTGTTTTGAACAGTTGATGAATGTCAATCAATAACCCAAATCTCCTATTCAATTGATTTGAATATTGATCTAAGTTAATCGAGCAATGGAACAGTACTCGCTGAAAGACAGTTCACTGTTTTTAGTGTTCACACAAAAACGATTTGCTTGAAAAAAGTAGATCTAATCAGCAAAACTGACAAATCTAGTTAAACAAGCAAACAATTAAACACTTTTAACAATGATAGATCAATAGATCTACATCAATGAGCACTTGGCTTTGATACCACCTGTGAATCCAAGGATCGTAATCAGAAATTATCAGTGTTAAAGGAAATCAAGTTAATGTTTGTGGAATCAACATTAACCTTATTTAATTGTTTGATTAATGAATAATGATCATGACGAATACAATAATATGAACACAATTAATAATCAAACATGATTTGATTAAATGAATTAAAACTGGTCAATGATTACACATGAATAATCAATGAATGACATAAATAACAAATGCTTTGGTTGTGTTGATGTTGATGTGACGGCTACTAGGGTTTATGTTTGTGAACTGATGTGATGTTTTTGTTTTGATCGTCTAATGTTCGTCGCCGTCTTTTATCTATCATGATGTGAAACCTAGGATCCAAGGCATGTGTGTTTTCGTTAAGAAAACACCGGATCTCTTGGGATTTGCACAACTGTCTTGTTGACATGTTGACTTGCTGACTTGTAACACTTGTATTATTTGCATACAAGTGTTTGGACTCTACAGCTGCATGGTCTTTCGTAGATGATTGTTAATCCTTAGCAATCTTGTTCTTCCAAAGGTACTTGGTTCTTCCCAAGCTATATTGTTCTTCCGAAGGTATCTTCACTTCAACTTCAGTGTTGTTGTTCATCCGCAGAGGATCTTTGGATGTATTTTACTTGTAAAAAACATATCTACGGAAGAACAAAATGTTCATCCGTAGATGTTTCTTACACTTGGTCAATTTCAGTAATTCACCAATTATAATAGTTTTACCTGCACTCATACACAAATCAACACACATATGGGTTAACCTATATACATAATGCATACATCAAAATGATAAAGCTCTGATACCAATTGCAGGATTGGTTTATGTCACTAAACACTTGGTTTTTCTCTTAAAACACACTTAAACTACACTCAGATGAAGCAGAGTCTCTAAGAGTTGATAATAATATAATAAGTAACAATGAACACATAAAGATAATTTTCAAGTTACTTGCATATATTGCTTCTCAACTCAAAGTGTTACAAGCCTCTTACAAGCATATGACATGAGTTACAATGAGAAACTATATATAATACTACCTACAACCGGATATACTTTGATACCAACTGGAATCCTCTAACTAAAGCAAATACTACAAAGCTATAGTTTAAGGTATCTTAGATAATGTCTTATCTAAGATAAGATAGTCATGACTTGTCCATGACTTACCTTTTGTCACCAAATAAAGTTGGCAACTGTGCTATCTGCTAAAGGTGAATAGTGAAATAAAGTATGGTCAACTACATGGCTTTTGAGAAAGCGCCCTGCAGTATATCAGAGGTCTGCAGTGGAGTGTCAGAGACACCATACTTATGTCCACTGGTTCATAGCAATGTCTTTTGAAGGGTAGTTGGCTTCGGAAGAACAAGTTTTTCCGAAGCCACATATGCTTCGGAAGAGGCTACTTCTTCTGAGGCTTGGGGACTTCTTCTTTTCTTCATACTTTGGAAGTTGTCTTCTGCTCTTTTCTTCTCAGGCTTGATCTTCAGAAGTGAGTACTTTGACTTCGGAAGTAGAGTTTGTCTTTGGAAGTTGATCTTGCACATTGTCTTCGGAAGAACTTTATTTCCTTTGGAAGTTCCATACTTCTTCGGAAGCCTTTGTAGGTCAAAATTTTGTCAAAGTGATTTGGTTTTGGTTGCACCAACCTTTTTCTTGATCCAACAAACTCCCCTAGGCTGATGCTACCAAAACCTCACTTGTTTCTGCTTCTCAAAACTTTCAACACCAGGGAAAGCAGATATTTATCTGTTTCTTTGTTCTTCCCTGAAGTAGTGCTGAGAAGTTTGTATAGATCATTAGTTGACAGGAGCTCCAGTCTGTCACCCTGAATGATATGCACCCTCTGTTGGTCCCTCTAAACAGAGTTAGTTGATGAGATCTGTAGTCATACTCCCATCTAACTAGAGGTTCCAATTTAGGATCTTCCACCATCTGTAGAAAGGTTGTGCCTTTGGAGGTTGATCTTTCCTTGTCTTCCTTCTTTCTTAGTTTCAACTCCTCTTCAATCTTTGCTCTTGTGGTTAACTCAGCAAGATGAAGAATGCTAAGATGACTTCTAATATGTGCAGTAGTTTCGGAGTTGGAGGGATTGGAGAATAGTTTCTCTGCTAACTCAGCAATGTCAAATCTGCTAGAGTGTAACAGAGATGAGTCATTCAGCCTGTTGCTTTCACTATTCTCTCTCTCCACAACAAAGTTGTGAGAGGCATCATCGAACCTCCACTAGATGATTTTCTTTCTAGGAACAAGAGGTTGACTAGGAATCTTGTCTCCTTTCTTTGTGTCCAGCAGAGTCACCAGCTTTCTTCTCAGCTTCTTCTCTACATCATTTAAGGAGTCAGAGTTGAGACCAAGAAGTGTAGCAGCATGGTCCAGTGTTCCTCTGGGCAGATCAAGAAATTGATCTCTTGTGAAGGATCATGAAGATCCATCAACATAAGAAAGTTTGAAAGAGTATTCTTCACAAGAGATGTCGCTCAGGGATGTGTAGTTTGAGAGCTTTGTCTTGATTGCCTTCAATTCTGCCAAGGATAGATGTTTGGAAGGCTGAGGGGATGGTTGTGGTGCAGTGGTTCTAGAGAGTGTTTTGGGTTAAAGGATGGGTAGTTTAGGTGGTTGACGTGAGGAAGTAGGTAAGGATAATGGTGTGGGTTCAGGTGTGTAGGGTTCAGTTTTGATGGTGAATGGAGAGGGTGTTGGTTCAGGTTGGGGTTGAGTGGTTGGTTTGAAGATCATCCTTTGTATCCTTCTATACATCTTTTTCCTTTTGCCCAAACGAATGTCAGTCTTGATTTCACTGACAATTCATTGGAGTGTCTTTTCAGACATGGGTCCTACCTGCCTGCTAGAGAAGCCGTGAGCCCTGAGATAGTCTTTCATCCAGGCTTTCTCACCTATCTTCTTGATCGCAGTGACCCTTACTTCTTCTTTTTTCTTCTTCTTTCCCATCATCTTCTCTCTTTCAGATTTCTTTCTCTTTTTCAACAGTTGATCCTGCTCTTTGTTGAAGATCCATAGGATCGTATCATCATTGTGTGGAGATAGCTCTTGAAGAGCGAAACCTCTGGAGGTTAGGAAATCTATCCTTTCTATCCTGAGCTGCAAGTTAGCTTCTCTCTTTTCTCTTTCTCTTTCTTCCTCTAAGGCCAACCTTGCTGCTTCCATCTGTTGTTCATTTTGCAGCATGGTTGCCTTTTTCCAGTTCCACCAACTCCTCTAATGGTAGCAGGAGTATGTCTTCATTAATAGTTCCAAGCTTGATGAGCTGGTCAATGATCTCTACCCTCTTCTTGTTGTTGACTGCCTCCTGGTTGGCTGCAGTTGCTTTGGAACTGGTAGCTAACAACTTTCCAGTTAGAAGTCTATCTTTTCTTCTAAGCTTTGCAATCTTCTCCTCCTCCTAAAGCTCTTCCACAGTCATTTTCTTCTTTCTTTTGTCATCTTTGGAAGTGCTTGACTTTGGTGGTTCTTGAAGGGAGGATTCGGATTGTAAGAGAGGTAGTGAAAGTGTCTAAGCTAGAGGTTGATCAAGAAAGTCCTCACTATTCACCTCAGATGCCAGCTCTAGAATTGCATCTGTGATGATTAGATCCTCGGACAAGGAGAACAGTCCTTCCGCAACTTCCATCTCAGCTTCGGAAGATTCAGTTTGTTCTTCCGAGATTTTGATTTCAGTTTCGAAAGTTTGAGGGAGTGCAGTATCTGTCCCAACTGTTTCAGTTGCTAGGCCATCAATCCTCATTTCCTCTTTGAATTTAATCTCAGGTTCCATTTGGACCTTAGGTTGACCAACTTCTTCCACAGTGGTAGAAGGTGCACTGATCCTCTGAAGCTCTTCAGCTCCGAAGAACATCATAGCTACATCAGGGCTTGGCTAATCTAGAGAGGATCTCAGTAGGAACTAAGAGAAGAGCCTATAGAGATCACTGAGCATCCTTCGGTCTATCTTCAGTATAACTTGGGATGGCTCAGGAAGAGTAGTTGCAATGGGAGCCTAGTATTTAGAAGTTGAAGTTTGGCTCAGTGGTTCCTCAGATGTTTGTCTCTGAACACTCTCCCCTTTTTTGGTAGCATCATCTTGAGAGCTAGATGAGCTGGAGGAAGAGGTCAAGGAGACCTAAATGGGTACATGCCTAACAGATCTCTCAATCTGTTTCTCAGATAGTTGAGCCTTGAGATTGTCAATCTCAAGTTGCTGAGTGGCAGACCTATCCTTTAAAGTCCTAACATTGGATTCAAGATTTGAGACTTTACATAGTAGGTCTTTGATGATAAGTTGCATTCTTCCCTCATCTTCTTTTGAAGAATCATGGGGAGATGAGGTAACATACCTGGTATGTTCATCCTCACCACCAGATGTGGTTTCTTGGCACCCTGGTTTCTCTTGCTTGATGATGTCTCCTTTAGATTCATCAAAAGGCATAGTTGCCATAGATTCAGTCTCAAAAATGTTACCACTGTCCATAAGGTCCATTGAGGCACCTTCTGTAGTGGCAGTTGAATCTGCAATAGTCCCCTCCACATCAGTGGGACTCACCTCAGTAAAGGTTTGCTGATGGGGGCTAGAGATAAGAGGTCTCTCTAGGCTTTGTTGATCTTTGAGAGAGTGTTATAGATCAACTTCATTGCCATGGAGGGACATAATCTCTTCATCAGTTTTGAAGAGAAGGACAGTGAAAGATAGAGAGGTTAAACCTATTGACCCAGGACTTTGATCAATGTCTATAGGCATTGAGCCTATGGTGGGGCTGTCCCTTTTTGGCTGCTCAGATGAGTATAGATACTCACCCTGGGGGCTTTCAGCTTGGGTTTCGGGCTCATGGGTTTGAGACTGAGGAGACTCAAGACCCATATTGAGGTCAAATGTGAAGGATGGTGAGACCTCAGACTGAGTGGGAGCCCATTATTCCACACTAGTCTTTTTGGATTGAACATGAGGTACTTGTTCAATTAGAGTAGATTGAACAAGGGTTCGTTTGGGGCGTCTTTGGTATGTGATGGTGATGGGGTGAGAAGGTAGATTTGGCAGTATGAGGGCAGTTGTTGGTGTGGGTTCATCACCTGTGGGGTGAACAGGGATGTCACCAGGAGCTATTTGCTCAGTCATACCTGGAAGCAGAGAAGTGTACCTTCTAGTGAAGTTGGTGGACACCTTCTTCAGTGTCTTGAAGATGGTTGGCCTCATTTGAGGGACACTCAGAGCAGCTGCACAGACAAGCTAACTCTAGTCCAGCTCACAGTTGATAATGTGTTGGAGAAATCTGGGATATATAAAGAATGTGTCCTGCTGGAGATTTCCCATAAGATTGGTCAACACACATCTTGAGTAGTTGAATCTGAGGCTTCTCACCATTCCATGAACTAGGCACCCTAGTTCATATGGGATTTGATCCCATCCCCAAGATTTGTTGAACAGACAGTGAAGAATGACATGCAGCAGGAACTTCCAGTTGTAAGATAAGTTGAACTTGTAAACAGTGGACCTGCTGACATCTCCACCATATCCCATTTGTATGTAAGTGTTGTCCAAATATGCTTTGGGGAACTCTGTAGGGGAACCTTCATCATGAAGCTCAAGATGCTCCTTGATTATTTGCTTAGTAGTGACCAACTCTTGGCCATAAATACTCGATCGAATTACACGAATCCGATTTGGGGTTTCAATCTGACCGTTATCCTGAAATTCAGCCATGTGATTGGAGTACACAGTGGAATTAACAGTTTGGGTAGTGTAATAGGATGATTAGGTAAGAAAAGAGATGATTTCAGAGAAGTCAGCATCTCTTGAGGAATCAAGAAGTTCGACTTGATTGTGCTTAGAGTTAAGTTCTATTTGTGAAAGGTAAAGGTGAATGAGTTTGAACTTGGGTAAATAGAGAGTGAAGGAGACTTTTAGGGCAGTAAATATTTGGTAAGAGGATGAAAGTGAATAGTCGGGATTATTTAAAAGAAGGTGAAATGGTGGTAGAGGAGGTTTGGATAAGATGATGTGATGTTATAGTGGGAGATTTGACAGGGGCGGTAAGGTTTTAGTTTAGTTAAATAATCCGACATCATTAACAAAATCTTTGCTTTTTACTGTGTGGGGCCCAAAAGATTTCCGTTACACAGTAAAATCTCTATTCCGAGTATAAAACATTTCTGAATGTAATTTGTCTTCCGAAGGCAACTCTTACTTCCGAAGGTAAAGCTTTGCTTCTGAAAGTAAAGATTGCTTTTTGAATGAAGAGTTTTATAAGCTTCGGAAGTAGATCTGTTATGTAATCAATTGCTTCTTCCGAGACTAAAATCTCTTCCAAGAAGAAAATTATCCTTGGAGGAATTTTGCTTCGAAAGATATGTAAAATATCTTCCGAGGGTTAATTCCTCTTTGGAAGAATTTATACATAGAGAAAATTTCAGAGAGAGACCTTTTGTAATAGGGCTTAGATTGCATTGACATAGGACATTACATATTCAAAAAGGTTTTCAAAAGAGGTATACTAATCAATGTTTATCATCCCAATGGTTGTAACGAGATACTTAAATCTCTGTTCATCAAAAGCTTTGGTGAACAAATTAGCATATTGTTCATTTGAATCAACTTTGATTAGCTTGATTAGATTTTTCTCATGAATATCTCTAATGAAATGATACCTGATATCAATATGCTTTGTCTTGGAGTGCTTTACCGGATTTTCAGTGATGGAGATAGCACTGTTGTTGTCAATGTGGATAGGAGTGCTCATAAAGTTGAATCCATAGTCTAACATCTAGTTTTGAATCCATAGCAGCTGAGCACAGCAACTTGCAGCAGCAATGTATTCAGCTTCAACAGTTGATATAGAGACACAAGATTGTTTCTTGCATTGCCATAAGATGATCCTTCCACCAAGAAATTGACATCCTCTTGATGTTGATTTCTTGTCAATGTTGCAGCCACCATAGTCACTGTCAGAGTATCCATAAAGATTAAAATTGTTGTTCCTTGGATACCAGAGACCTAATTTAGGTGCTCCTTTGAGGTATCTGAGGATTCTCTTGGCAGCAGCTAGGTGAGACACCTTTGGAG
>BJCM01151851.1:0-12576 GCA_018326385.1 Flaveria bidentis
TCCCTTGAAGCCATTGCTTCACTATATGTCTTTGGATCCTCATCAACATTGAAACAATATTGATATTGATAATTAATTTCATTCCTAGATCCTACAACTAAGTAAAGTTGAAAATAATTACCATAAGACTTGGCCTTTCTTTCTCTTGTACTTCTTCTTGGTTCAGTGCTAGTTGAAGGTACATTCTCATTTTCACCCGAAGTCTTTAAACTAAGATTCATATCCTTTGGCCTAGGTATAGATGTGAATCTTTCTTTATCATATTCTTCATTTCCACTTCTTGCCTCGATAACCATATGCACAGACACATGGTCATTCAGTTCTATTACATAAAACCTGTGAGCGAACGAATGCTCAACATACCCAATGAAAATACACTCTATACCTCTTTCCCCTAAGTTCCTTATCTTAGGATCGTTGAGCCTTACCACGGCTCTACAACCCCAAACTCTCAGTTTTAGTAACTCAGGTGGTTTTTATACCAAAGCTCAAAAGGGGTAGTCTTGTTCCTTTTATTAAGAACCCTGTTTAGCAAATAACAGGCTGTCAACATAGCCTCACCCCAAAACCATTATTTAGGCCCGAATGGGACAACATGGTATTAACCATCTCCTTTAGAGTCCTATTATTTCTTTCTACCACACAATTTTGTTCCAGTGTATAAGGAGCCGTGGTAAGGTGTATTATTCCAGTTGATTGGAAATATTCCGGATCAAAATACTCACCACCTCTATCTATATGCAGAGTTTTGATCAACTCATTTTGATGAAGCTCTACTTCTTGTTTATAGATTTTAAACTTTTCCAAAGCTTCATCTTTTGTATGTAACAAGTAAACATAACAAAATCTAGTAGCATCATCTATAAATGTTACAACATACTTCTTGTTACCTAGTGATGGTGTGTCATGAAAATCTCATAGATCGCTATGTATTAATTCTAACAGATTACTTTCCCTAGTGACATGTTGCATGAATGGTTTTTTAGTTATTTTATTCAACTTGCAAATATGGCATTTTTTATTTCTTAAGTTAACAGCCGGAATTAAGCTCATTTAAGACATTTCCTTAAGTCTTTTATAATGTACATGTCCTAATCTAGCATGCCATAATTCAAATTTAGACAAATTTACACTAGATGTAGAATCAATCATGCAAACAGAATTATCACTAAAAGGCACATCCAAATTTAACATAATCATACCATTACATAGATAACCAAATCCAACAAAAGAACCATGTTTTGACAAGATATACTTGTCGGATTCTAACACTTGTTTGTACCCGCAATGATTTAATACTATACCGGATAACAAGTTTTTTTCTGAATGCCAGGCACAAACAATACATTACATAAGCAAATAGTTTTTCCAGAAGTAAAAGTAAGCTCGAGTAGTCCTATTCCTTGGATCGGTTCTGTTGCGAGATTCCCCATTTTTAATACACGTCATTCATCAATTGTTGTAAGTTCCTTGAACCATCTTCGGTCCTTACAAACATGACTCGTCTCTCCAGAATTGAACCACCAAGCAATGTAATCATCTTGCACATAACATGCTTCAGAAATTAAAGAAACATAATTCAACTCCGAATTATTTTCAAAAGTTAAAATCTGACCTGCTTGCTTTGGATCTTTGTTGGATCCACCACTAGTTCCAGATTCATTCTTGCCCTTTCCAACACGACAATCACGTTTCCCAGTTTACCGCACTTCCAACATCCACTATCTTTGGATTGTTTTTCCTTTTTCACAAAACCCTTTTTGTTACCACCACCCTGGAATTTCCGTTTCTTATTGTTCGTGTTGTTACCCTGTTTGGAACTTAGACCAGTTTCCTCCACAACATTAACTGAGGACCCACCGATATCTTTATTCTTCTCCTTCACCTAAACATTTTCCATTCTTCTACAACCTTCCTCAATACTAATAGTACTTCCTAATTCAACAAGGTTGTATTCACCCTTCTTATCTTTCAAACTATATTTAAATTCCTTCCAAGAAGGCAGGATTTTATCTATGATGGATGTAGTGGCAATGGATTCATCTATTTTTAGCCCATGTTGTTCAAACCTACCGAGTATTCCCAAACACTCGTTGTATTGTTCTATCACAGAACGCCCATCCACCATTTTATAATTCATGAAATCACTTACCAAGATTTTTTTGCTTGAGGAATCTTCAGCCATATACTTGGCTTGAAGCGTATTCCACAGTTCTTTTACGGATTCAACATTTTGATAAATATCAAATAAAGTGTCAGACATACCATTCAGAATTGTGCCACGGCAAATGAAATCATTGTTCTAGAATTTGTTCCTTTTCCTTGTTTGTTCGATAGTTTCATCCACCACTTCCTCTGGCATCGAGGTTGTCAACATATACACCACTTTCAAAGTTGTCAACAAAAGCTGCATCTTCTTTTGCCAACGCCGAAAATCCGTTCCTTCAAATTTCGCCAACTTCACGAACTTTGATGTCATATCACTCACCGATTCACCAGCCACCATCACAAAATTGTTTGATCTTTGTTGGGGAATTCTCGAAAATTACTGGATAAATCTGAAGTTATGTGATCACTTTCAGATCAAACAAATGGAGTGTCTACCAACGTTTGATTGGATAAAATCATATTGATTCTAGATTTTCTTATGGATTTTTGATTGAGCAATTTTGAGAAGATAAAGAAATCGCATTTCTTTTAGGGGATTAAGAAAACCGAATACGTAGGAGCGTATTTTTAGTTTTCAAGAAAACTGCTTCTTGGGGTAAATTACACCTTTAGTCCCTCAAGTTCCACGAATACATATTTGGCCCGAAATTAAATTTCTAATGCATTTTCGATGAAGGAATTTTGTCTAATTACACCTTTAGTCCCAAGCCCCTTGGACCCCGCCAGGTGCTGCTGCCCCTTGGACCCCGCCAGGTGCTGCTGTCCCTTGGACCCCGCCAGGTGCTACTGCCCCTTGGACCCCGCTTCTCTCGGGGGCGCTGCCCTCGAACCCCTGCCAAAGGGGTGCTGCCCCCTTGGAATCCCCGTTAGGCCCGATGACATTCAAATAAGCGTGCACTCTTATTTGAATGTCATACGCAATCTCAAATTACACTAAAATATCTAACAGGCTTATTGTTTGTTTTCATTCAAAACTTTCATTAAAGCATAACTAACAATCTCCTCTTAAGTGTAGTCTCTTAAGTGTAGTAAGTAATAAAAATATTTGACAACAAATCAACTCATGTAACATAATATAATGAGTTATGACAACTTAAATTGAAAATTAATTAAAAATAAAATAAAATATTCTAGTACTAATTCCTATCCTATCAACTTTCAGTTTAAACTTCTTTGTTATGGGTCTTATGCTTTAGAAGCAACTTCAATCAATCTTCATGTAATCCATTACTGGTCTATCACTTTGTCATGAACTCTAGGTTGTGAAACTTGAAATTTCTACTCTTAATATAGAAAATAGTGATATGAGTATATTCACACTTCATTTTCTCGAAAGTGTTTTAGTTCTAGCTTTATCTCTATATACAACTCCATTATGATTTACCCATCGAATGATTTGACCTAAGATACAACTGCAAATAAGAAGGATTACATCTTGAGGAGGTTGGATCGTAAGTTTTGTCACTCCGCCATCAAAATATTTAAGCAAGCTCTAGCCTCTATTACAAAATTTAGAAAGAACTTTTTTTCAATGTCAACTATTATTGCATGATCAATGGTAGAAATATAAAATAGAAACAGACTGGAAAATTAAAAATAGAGAATGAATATAATAATATTATTTTTTAAGTTTTTAAATTAATTAATATCAGAATTTCTAAAAGATAAGTTTTATTAAAAATTTGTATCAAAACTTGTGTGTAACATGACCCGGAGTCGTCCGATTCTCGGGTTTCCCTGTTTTCCCCATATAGGGAAGGATGTTAATAGGATCAAATTTCCCGGACACCACTTAATTTCTTCTTTGTTCAATCGTGAAACAGTGAAATTCTTTGGTCTAAGGTTTTTAATGCCATCAAGTCCGGGGGAATGTATTTACATTAGAGGAAATGATTCACTGGGTGATCTCATCTCCCGGGTAGCTTTTCTAGTTACCACATCGTATGAGCAAAGATATATATTAAAAAGAAGAGGTGGTAGCAGTCACTAAAACAAGAGATTTCGGCTATAGTTCGCCACACACACAATCCAAATCATCGATTAAATTATCGCAGATGCAACTTGCGATTCTTTATGCTATGTTTACGAGTTTACTTAACAAAAGAAAAAAAACATTTTTTTCCTTTATTCTCTATTTCCTTCCGATTTGGAATAATTGAATTTAATCTTTATTTTTTTCATTTCTCTTTTTATTCCTATTTTATGTAAACTCGAAAACACAATTATTTTGTTTTATTTTCATTTTCTCTTTTTAAAAAAACTTTAAAACATCACCAATTTTTTTCTTTTTCTTTTTTTTTATCGTTTCACTTCCCTTTTTTTTCTCTTTTTGTTTTAATGAAGTCCGTAACATATTTCATTATTTCTTGGATAATAAAAATTACACTATCCATATTTCTTGGATTTCTGAATGCTAACAAGAATCATAAACTAAAATGTTAAATTACGGAATCAAGGAAAGAGAAAACGACATGAGAAATTGAAGAATGATGCTAACAATTCGTTCCATATGCACCGTTTAAATGTGATTTGGGTTCTTGATTAGCTAAAGGGCATCACCCATCAGCAAATTGATCGTCATCGGGAGTTATTAGCAAGCTTGAAGCAATTCATAGATACGTATTCCTTTATATACTCTGATTTCTTTCTCTGTATCATGCCACAACATTGGATTTCAGTGTTTCTGTAGTTCAATTTTGTATATGATCAAGAAGTTTATGCTGTAAGTTTACTGCCCTCTAAGTGTTCGATAAAATGCCTGAACGGAATTTCTTTCTTTAAGACATGAACTTAATCCTCAACTTTATCACGAGGTAATTACATCACATAAGGGTGTTGGATTTTTTTGGTAGAAACGTATTGAGGTTTAGTTTTGTTGGAAATTTATGCATATTCATACCTCATTGGTTGAGAAAATGAAAGGTGTAAATTGCATCACTCCTTACGTTATTATGTCCCTCTTTATGTCCCTATGAACCATTTGTCTTTTTAGGAGAAAATATACAACCGTTGACTGACTACATGAAGACTTGCACTATTCAGCTTAGCATCTTTAACACTGCAAAACCCACAGGAAGTTTCTTCATAATTACCATTTTCATTACTTTTGTCATGTGGGGTTTAGTTTCTTGACTTCATTTGTTGCTGTTATAATTACTAGTGTTTGTTTTAGCTGAGTTCAAAACTAGCATTTTGTTTTCAAGGTTTTGTATACTTGAGCTGTCAGCTGTGTTTAATTGACTAATTATCTAGGCTTTTAGCCTCGGGTGAATGGAACGGACCCTCTCCGTGATCCTCCTTTGGTTTATTTTGGGGTTCTATAATTTCTTTAGAGTTTGTGGGAATCCTGAAGGTATGTGTTTTTTTTCATGATTCTTGATAAATTTCATATATATATATATATATATATATATATATATCCTTCTAAAAGGTTAAAATAAAAAGGATTTGTGGGCAAACATGTGACACTCCTGCATTTTTATACTCAATTGCAAACTAGGTAAACTTCAATATTTTCTTTTCATCTAAACCCCACAATATAATATAGCAAATAACCTGATGTTTTTTTTTTCTTTCATTTTTCTGACCCCTCTCTCCATCCATGTATACCACTATCAAATATTTGATAGATGCTTTATCTTGATGACTTCCTTGTCATCGCCATGTTATTATCTCTCAAGAATGATGAATTTAGTCTTTATTTCTTGTTCTAGATTTGTGATTTACCTTTCTAGGTTCTAAAATTTGTCCTCAATGTTTTCCTATGATAATTAGTGAAAAAAGTAATAATTTTATGTTATTTATGTCAACCTTATGGTGTTTGGTTTGTTCGTATTGTAGTCTGCAAATCTCATTTGTTGTTCAAGTGCTAAAGCTAAAACTCGATACCCATTAATAAAACGAATTTAATTCTTTGCATCAAACCTTTGTGGTTTGACACACCACTATACATATGTGCATCAAAACTTATTACAACAACTAATCAAACATGAGTAGTTGGGTGCATCATTGTAATGGGTCAGACGCGCAGTTAAACATGTGCCTCAAAACTCATTACTACACAAAATAAACATAAGAAGTATATACACCGTTGCAATGGGTTAGATGTGTGGTTGTAGTGGTTAGACGTAGTAGTATATGCATGTGCTTTAAAACTTATTACAATAGTGAATCAAACCTCAAAAGATGGACATATCATCGTAACTAGTTTGGCACACCGTTATTTTTGATGCAACATACATGCACGTTTTGCAAATTGTTTAGGTTTTGGTGCAAAGGGTGATTTCAATTGACCCACTAAAGGGGCCCTACTTTTGTAGCACACCGTTGTAACCAATGGTGCATCGACCATGTTAAAAACGTCAATTTTTTCAAAAGAATAATCTAGAAAAGTTCATATCGCATTAAAGAGCATAGATATATAGATTTAATATTATGTTATTTTTCTAAGGAACTAAATTTAGTATATTTTTAAACATATTTGACATTAAAAAATTGGTTGCAACTATGCTTGTTCAAATTTGAAAGACAGCAATGAGTGTTACTGCTTATTTTTGAATTTCCTTTTTATCCCTTTCATGGATATTAAGCTTTCTATTATAACTATCTATTTCATTGAAGAAAAAGAGAACATTATACGTTGTAACAATTTACAACAATAATGTTGTTTTCCTATTTTATAAGTAAACAAACAAACAAACATACCCGGTATATCTCACGCATAGTATGAACTATTTGTAGGGTCCAGGAAGGGTTGGGTGGTGACAAGCTTTTCCCTATCCAAAGAGATAGAAAGACCACTTCTAATGAGACCCCTAACTACAAACATTCTCAACACAATAGTAAGATAGATATCATATAATAAGGTAACATACAAAAGTAAAGCATACAATAAGATAGACATAATGAGGTAGCAAAGCAGGTGGAGCAGATCTTAAGCTAGCATACACTATGGCAGCATACATTGAAACCAAGTGAGCCATGGTGTAGGTACAAGAAAATTCCTAAGCAGACTAAGAGTAATAAGAGTATATGCCCATGGTAATTAATGCAGAGATAAAGCACAAAAGTATAGTGGCAAATCTAAGGCACGATATACTAGACAAATCAATGTGTAACTAAAAACCAAGCACGTTAAAAACACACCGAAGTCGGTAGTTCCTAGTCTGCCCTATAAGGCCATAACCTTAATCTTGCACTAAGACTAAACATACTAAGGTTAATTAATGTATACGGTATACCTGCGCATCAAGTATTGTCAAACATATGTAAGTGGTCAAGTCCCCCCTAAAAGTCCTTAACCTTAATTCCTTATATACGCCTCCATGAACTCCTATCCTCGATCATGTACTCTGAGAGGTTCAACACTAACAAATCCTGGCTAATCCTCTCATCCAAAGTCAACTTAGGTCTTCCCATACTTCTCCTACCCTTTACGGTGATGTTTTCTACAATTCTATCTGACACTGTCATCTGTCTCCTCTTGATATGGCCAAACCATCTCGATCACTCCTCTCAAATATTGGTAGTGATACATGCAACCCCTAGGCCCTAGTCTCTCTCGGAACACCTCGTTCCTTATCTGATCCATCCTTGTGTGGCCACACATTCATCTCTAACATCTGCATCTCTGTCACATCCATATGCGACTTCTTGATGGCCTAGCAATTTGTTCCATATATCATAGTCGGTTGAATTGCAACTCTGTAGAATTTTCCCTTTAATATTGTTGGGAACCTCTTGTCCCACAATACATCTCACACTGCTATCCACTTACACCATCCTGCCTGTATTCGATAGGCTACATCACGGTCTATGTCCCCGTCTCCCTGGACAAACGAGCCTAGGTACTTAAAGCTACTTGTCTGTGGGACCACTAGACCTTGGATAGTATTTGGGGTGTCCTCTTCATTGGCCCCGCTAGGGTTACAACTCATATATTCCGTCTTAGAGCAACTTATCTTTAAGCAATTGCCGCTTTAAAGCCGCTCTCCACTCTTCTAACCTATCATTCAACAACGTTTTGGACTCTACTATTAGCATAATATCATCTGCATACAACATGCACCAAAGAATTGCCTCTTGTATTGATTTGGATGACTCATCCAAAACTACCATGAAAAGAAATGGACTCAATACGAATACTTGGTGTAGGCCCACCTCCACAGGAAAGAAGTCTATGTCTCCCACCGGCGCTCGCACACACGTTTTAGCCCCCTTATACATATTCCTGATTATCCGAATATATCTCTCAGGAACCTTTATGCCTTGAAGACTTTCTCAAATGGCGTGTCTTGGCACACTGTTGTAGGCCTTTTCCAGGTCAATGAACACCATATGAACTTCCCGTTTCTTTCCCTATCTTACAAGTAAATGGCTTTATTTTATGTATATATAGTAGGTAACTACAATCTTCAATATACTTATTGTTTTGAAAGGGTGAATATGATATTATGAATTTAGAAGGATGTATATGAAATCTTGAACTATCAGAAATATTTGTATGAAACTAATCTTAAGTTCTTAAATAGGAATGATGGTTCCTTGTAAGGCTTTATTTATTTCGTGCTTTTAAGATGAGCACACAATCAAATTTATATGTGCAAGACAGGTGATGCATTGAATGCCCTGAAGACAAAATTAAATGATCCTAGCAATGTTATGCAAAGTTGGGATGTGACCCTCCCTAGCCCATGTACTTGGTTTCATGTTACTTGCAACAATGAGAATAGTGTTACTCGAGTGTAAGCATATGATTATCAACCTGTTTCAACAAAATTTCGAGCTTTTACCCGTTTTTTTCATCACATGGTCTAAAAAGAAAATTCTGGTTTGTCTGCTGCAGTGATCTTGGAAATGCTGGTTTGTCTGGTCAACTGGTCCCTGAGCTTGGTCAACTTACAAATTTACAGTATTTGTATGTCTTGGCTCTTGTCTTTTGCCTACTGTATTCTCATATGTAAATAGTATGTCTAATTCTTTTTGTGAATTAACCTAATACTGCAACAGGGAGTTATACAGTAATAACATCACTGGAAATATTCCAGATGAACTTGGGAAATTAAAAAGCTTGGTGAGCTTGGATCTTTACTTGAACCAGTTACACGGGAACATTCCAGCTACATTGGGCAACCTTATGAAACTTCGTTTTCTGTATGATTTCACATCATTCAGATTATTCTCTTAATGAAATATTTATTAGCACTTTTTGATTTAAATTATGACAATTTACTAGTAAATTATCAATCACAATGTTCTCTCTTTTATGTGCAAGGATAGCCGTCTCAATAACAACTCTTTGGCGGGAACTATTCCACATTCCTTGACTACCTTAAAAAACCTACAAGTTCTGTAAGTATAAAAGTTGGCCCATAATACTTTGTGCCGGTATAATTGATACAGAATAGCTAGAATTGTTTGGTTTCTTTTATCACAGTGATCTATCAAACAACTTTTTGGTAGGAGTTCTCCCTATCGATGGCTCATTTTCGCAGTTCACGGAGCTCAGGTTTGTGTTAGTTGATAACATACTGTTTGAATCAACAATAACTTATTTATTACTGGAAAAATAGAGAATAATTTGGATGATTATGTTATTTGCCTTCATGATGTTGACTACAAAACAAAATTCTGTTCTCAGTTTCAAAAATAATTCCAACTTGATATATCCTCGTGCTCCTCCACTAGCTCCAGCTCCGTCTATGCAACCTTCAGGTATTCTTCATCATCATTGTTCTTTTACCCCTTTAGCTGGAAGAATTCCTTATGTTGGACTTGTACACAATTTAAGGTTAATTTGTTAAATAGTAACTTTATATTTCCCTTATTAGTAATCTGCATTACAAGAAGTAATTAAAGTGCTACCTGTGTTTCTATATCATTACCATATCACCTATGTGGTAATCATGTCAGGCAAAAGCTGAACATATACTATTCCCATGACTAATTTACTTCTCTATAGAAGATTAGGAGAGAATAGCATAGACTTGATTTCATCATGAATTATACGGAGGTGCGTTATACCAAATGCTTCAAATGCCCAAGATGAGTCCCTCCTTGCGAGGATCCATTGGACCAGATCTTCCAGAATCCAATCGTATAATTGTGTGTGCAAAGCTTTAAATGCAAACTATACTATGAGTTTTTGCACACAATTCTATACACCCCCGATAAAGTATGCATAGTTTCAAGTTTCTCTTACTGAGATACCCACTTGAAAAGAAAAACATACTCAAGAGGACTCGGATCCAAAAACAAGACATTTTTTATGGGTTTGTGAAGGCTTTGGGCTTGTGCCCGTGTTTAGTTTTTTAATTCATTAAGTTATAAACCCTAATTGGTCTTTATATATACTCTATCATGTATTTGTTATCTTTGTACTGAGCAAATAAAGAAAACCTAGTTGCAGCCTGTGGACGTAGGTCACACCGACCGAACCATGTTAAATCCTTGTGTTGTTTATTTTCTGTTTGTGTGATATTCGTTTGTGCTCGTGTGTTGGTTCCGCTACGCCGCTTGAATTCTAGCATTTTTAGTATCATTCTCGACCATTTGGCAATGTCACCACACTCATAAGATGATTACAATATATGCTCAACGTGTTAGCTACTTGAGTGCATGGGGAATGTCTTATCTTCTCACTCTATAAGTACAACCCTTTTCAAACCATGTACCTTATTGCCACACACTTTAACACAGTTTCTTATCTCCAACCTAAGCTCTCCAAACTTGATCAATGTTGTCGCCTTCCCCTTCTTTCACTTCTTAGAGGTGGTTCCTCCCCGTATCTGCATAGTACCAGTGGTGATATCTCCTTTCAAGAATCACCGCTTCATTCTTTTCTACACTAACTAGATCATAAGGGTTGACTTTAAGTGGTGGGAACCAATCTAATGGTCTATACTTGTTTTATTTATCACAACACTATCACAAAGATCAACCAACTCCCAATCCTACTGATATGAAAAACTCATTTGACGTCTCTACCAAGGCAGCATTTCATTATTCAGCCGACAATACCACATATATAGGGATGATCTGTTGGAACACTTGATCTTAAAGGCATGCATTGGATTGAATACATATGTCTTTCCAACCCTCATAGTGCTTCCCCCAAGCTATGTTGAGTACTTCCTAGGGGAGAAAGTGTAGGGGGGAGCCATTTAAGGAGTTGTGCACTTGGCATGCTTTACCAACCAAGTCCACTAGTCATTAGGAATAGACGAGAGATTAAGTATCCACTTCAAGTGGAATTCTAACCTCCTTAAGGCTTTTCATGCTCATAGTTAGTATGAGGCCTTTTTCATATTTAGCTCTAAGAGGTATGATAAACTTTTGAGCGGTGTTTGAGTACATGCATAGGAACAAGTTGAAACATGGAATGAGTTTATAAGTTCAAGTTTCCATGGTTATTAATCCTGACTATAACAATGGATGTAACGTGGTGTTTTAATGGCACACTTTAGACTTAACACAATCATGTGTATAGTCATTTTGTGAAAGACCGGTCAATTCCTTTTTGCTTATACATGGTAAATATGAATGGAGTACTTAGGTTCATGATTTTGATTATAATTTAGAATACAACAAATATCCTTTGACATTAGAAGGATGTGTTAATTCAAAATGAATAAGCAACCATAATGCGTTGAAATTTCCACCCATGGTAGGGGTGGTGTCTCTTACAAATATAAGAAATAAACTATATAACATACTAACTTCAAATCATAATTCATTAGGGTGGCTTTATTTTACAAAGAAAATGAGGGTTTTACTAATAAGCATTCTCTTGCACTCAAAGTTAATGTTATTGATGTTTATTGAAAATAGTGAAATTACACTATCAAGAATTACAATTATATGATGATCATAAGTTCTAACAAACTAAGCGTAGGCATAGATTACTTAATTAGCTAATTGATAATGAGGTGATGACCTATAGTGTTACAATACCAAGTAAATCTCAAGTATTAAAAACTTATTCTAAAAGAAAGAGGAAGCAGATCGAGACAACTGTGAACGACCAGCAATTCAGTGCTATTTTTGGCAGTCAGTTTAATCCATTCGGTTATATTTAGCAATGATTTCAACCGGGATCAATTATCATGATTCTAGGATCAATTACACCATAATTCTAGGATCAGCTACTTTTCAAATTATCAGCATAAATAGGTAGACTAGTTCATTGTTATGATCATCTTATTATTGGTTTTTCACTATCATTTTGTAATTGGAGACTTTGCCCCTCTCGAATCGGGCCTTATCTTTTCCCACTGAAATAAAAACTAGTCTGCTATTGTTTACTTATTCTCTTGTTCTTATCATTGGTTCCATTGCCGGGAAACAACGAGAATAAACCACAATGGTTCAGACCCGAGGCAGTTCAGGAGATGCTAACCCACCACCAGA
>BJCM01151852.1:0-24081 GCA_018326385.1 Flaveria bidentis
AAATAAAAATAAAAATAAAAATAAAAATAAAAATAAAAATAAAAATAAAAATAAAAAAATAAAAATAAAAAATAAAAATAAAAATAAAAATAAAAATACAAAAACTTTGGACCAATCATTATATGGCACTTGAAAGAACATATAAAAACAAAAGACAAAACTTTGGTATTGTGATATTTTCTATCGAAACTTTAAGCTGCAAGGCTGCAATAGAGTTTAAGAGTTTTATAATTATGTTACAAAATCATTTATCCATTTAAACCCTTAAGTTTTATTTTCTTGAGTATAATGCTCACAATATAAATTAATGACAGGTCTTACATAGAATATCCACTATCATAACTTAATAATGTACAACTTCTAATTTATGTTGTACAAAACCTCATATCATAGGTGTTTTCATTGTACTACTCATCAATGCATCATGATATGTATTTTATATACATATAGGTTAACTTTAACTTCTAATTTATGTTGTACAAAATCTCATATCATAAGTGTTTTCATTGTACTACTCATCAATGCATCATGATATGTATTTTATATACATATAGGTTAACTTTTTTGGTATTTTTTTCGCTTATGTTACACAACTCTATCATGTTTTTATTCTTTCACAAGCCATGAAATATGATAAATAGTAGTAATTTATTTTGTATTAGGTTTGCTTTTTGTATTTCTTGACATTTATTCTGATGTGTTATTTTTATATATGTTAATATATACGGTTTATCTTTTATCATGCATTAATTTACTTAATCTAATATTTTTTTGATATGTACAATTGGTTTCGTTTTGATTAGTAACCTAAAAAGGTGGTTGGGACTTTTGCTTTAGTGTTTTACATAGATGAGTTGTTGGTTCTTCCTCTCCCACTCCCAACCTCTCTAGTTATTTTTCCTATTTTCTTTTGGCAATTTTTAATATTTTTCTTGACTTACTTATACGCTACTCGATGATTATACACGTATCATTCGAGTGTAAGTTTTTCTTACTTGCTTTTATGTATTAATTTTCATAAAAATATACACGAGACCCCACATACTTAAAATTCGACGCTTTATTTAGGATCGATCGACAACCCCATCCACTTCGCTTTGGCTCAACGCGGCATGAACAATCCTAGTTAAAATTAAATTGATAAAAAAATTAACAGTAATCCTTTTTGAAAAAGCGATTTTATCGAATCTAGTGGTACCGGTGTGCATACTCGTCTCTAGCGACTTCAGCCGCAAGGTCTCTTGGAGCATCCATTGTTTATCGACCCCATTAGCAGCTATCAGGTTCGACTTTTGGTTCCGTCTATGTAGGGTATGCAAATTCTAATGTTATTTATTTATTTATATTTATTCCTAGCAAAAATATACAAGAACGAGTTAGGTTGGTATTTGAATGGAAAGTTAAACAAAAAATATCATATTCTTCGTTTATTTACGTAATTTATTTTTATTCTCATTAGTTCATTACATAAAATACTAGGTTTGAGTACTATTTTAGGGTATTATGTTTTTATCATTTTGTATAAGATATAAAAACTAACAAACATTAGTTTTCTAGTAAAATCTAAGAGCAATTTTTACTTTACAAAAACCAATTTAAATGGACTGTTTATATCATTTAATATAAATAAAATAAGAAATTATTTGGGTAATTTGATAATTATATATATACTTATATATTTATATATTGAATTACCCTTTCGTTCAAGAATCAAGGACCACCACCGGCCACCACACCGTCATATTGTCTTCACCACCGTCGTTGTCTTCAACTAGTTATTGAAACAACAACACCATCTTCATAGTTATCTTCGCCACCACCATTACACTTACCACCACCACCACCATTAGCATCGCCACCCATATCAATAGCATAACCATCACCACCATCGCATCACCACCACCATCTTGTTGAATCGAATGTTTGACTAGTTCAAGGAATGTGGACGTTGCTGCTTGTGAACGTTGGAACCACTTGACCGAGTAATAAGGCCTGCTTATCAGGAGGAAGTAGTTGAAGTTCATTCTATTTAAGTTCGATTTGCTTTGAAGTTTTAATTATCCAAAATCATTCATTAGTCGAAAATTCTCTTGTAATCATTTGAATAAAGCTGTAAACTTTCGATTGAATAATAGTGATTACATTCGACTACTTTGTTTCTATTGTTTTATCACTAGTTTCTTCTGTACAAAACTAACATTTGGTATCAGAGCAAAGATCTGATCTTAATTGTATGCCAAAGTATCTTCGATTTGCAGCAATGGAGGTCACTTCAACCAACAATCCCACAATAGAAAATTCGAATTCATTCCAGTGTCTAATTCTCACAGCGACGAATTACAATACATGGGCGATGAAGATGGAAGTTATCATGGATGCCCACGGGTTGTGGGATGCTGTTGAGCCACCAACCGGAGTGGTTATGGATGAGAAGAAAAGCAAGCAAGCACGTGCATTCATCTTCCAATCGATTCCAGAAGAAATATTGTCACAAGCTGTGAATAAGAAGATGACGAAGGAATTGTGGGATTCACTGAAATCTCGATACGTGGGTGTTGATCGTGTCAAGAAGGCTCGGTTGAGGATCTTAAAAAGTGAGTTTAAAGCCCTTCACATGAAGGATGGAGAGACGTTTGATGAATATGCTGCAAAAGTTTCGGGAATGATTTCCAGGTTTAATAGTGTTGGTGCAACACTAGAGGATCATGAATTGGTTCGAAAACTATTCGATACAGTTCTTGAAAAATTCATCAATCTAGTTGCTTCAATTGAACAAATCTCGGACGTGGAAGACATGCAATTCGAAGAAGCTATTGGGCACCTTAAAGCATATGAAGACCGGCTGAAACTCCGTCAAACCCATCAAACAACCGAAAACAGCCTGCTGCTTACAAGAACTGCAAATCAGTCTAGTTCGAAGGGTGCGGGAAGAAGCCAACACGAAATTAATAGAAACAAGACGGATCGGGGTGGTCGAGGTCGTGGACGAGGTAAAGGAAACCGAGGTGGACACACCAAAAATATCGAGCAAACAAACACAAGAAAGATCCGAGACAAGAAGAATATCAAGTGCTTTAATTGTAACCAGTACGGGCACCATGCATCCAAATGCAAGGAACCAAAGGAGAATCGAGATGAAGCCCACTTAACCCAAACTCCAGAAGAAGAACCAACACTTTTACTCAGTGTACATGGTTATTGGCTCAATTGAGAATCAAGATTCAATCAAAGGTTGATCGACGGCAACAATGGTGTCTACGAAGTTCGAAGTTGAGAAATTCGATAGGAAAAATGACTTCGGGTTATGGCGATTGAAGATGAAGGCATTACTCGTTCACCAATGAGTGATGGATGCCTTGGCCGGAGAATCCAAGTTGCTGAACACTATGTCAGATAAAGAAAAGAAGGAGATGCTGGAGCAGGCACACAGTTCAATCATCTTGAACTTGGGGGATCGAGTACTCAAAGAAGTGTCAAAAGAGACGTCTGCTGCAGGGGTCTGGGCGAAATTGGAAAGTTTGTACATGACGAAGTCTCTTGCGAACAGATTGTATCTCAAGAAACGGTTGTACACATTCCAAATGGCTCTTGGGAAGTCAATTGAAGATCATACTGATGAATTCAACAAGTTGGTGTTGGATCTTGAAAACATCTAAGTTGAATTAGATGATGAAGACCAAGCAATCATGTCATTGATACTTTGATGTATGGTAGGGACACTCTTACCATGGAAGAAGTATTGACAGCTCTCAATTCAAAAGAATTGAAGAAGAGAACTGATTATAAAGAAGTTGGTGGAGAAGGCTTGGTAGTCAGGGGAAGATCTGATCAAAGAAACTTCAAGCAGAGAAGTGTCTCAAAGTCCAGGTCCAAGTACAAGAGGAGGTGTTATGTGTGTTAATCAAAAAAACATTTCAAGAAAGATTGTCTTGACTTCAAAAGGAAGAAGGGTGAATCAAGTGGTTCAAAGACTCATTCTGGACATAATGCACATGATGAGTCTTCTGATGGATATGAAAGTGCAGATGTGTTGGCTGTCACAAGTAGTGGCAAGGAAGATGAGTGGATTATGGATTCAGGGTGCTCATTGTGGGTCATGGAACAGTGAATCTGAAAATAAAGAGTGGTATGGAAGTGGATCTTCATGATGTAAGGTATATTCCTAGTCTTAAAAGAAGTTTATTGTCTTTAGGGCTATTGGAAAGTTCTGGTTACCATGTTAGTCTTAGGAATGGTAAGGCTAATGTGATAAAAGGATCAATGGTAGTATTGTTTGGGAGTTGAAGGGAGAATAATATCTACTTGTTAGATAATGCTGGTGTAGTAGAATCTTAGGTGGCATCTGCCTCAAGTGATAGTAGTTCTAAGGCTATGTTATGGCATAGGAGGCTTGGTCACATCAGTCATCAGGGACTGGTGGAGTTGCATAAGCAATAGTTAATGACTGAGTTGAGCAGTTGTGATTTTGGTTTTTGTAAAACTTGTATTCTTGGTAAACACAAGAGAGTAAAGTTTTCAAAGGCTAGGCATATCACAAGTGGGATATTAGACTACATTCATTCTGATTTATGGGGTCCTGCTAAGGTTGATTCTTTGGGTGATGCTAGATACTTTATGACCTTGATTGATGATTTTTCTAGAAGAGTTTGGGTTGTTGTACTGAAGAATAAGAGTGATGCTTTTAATAAATTCAAGGAATGAAAAGTCCTTGTGGAAACTCAAACTGAGAGGAAAATCAAGAAGTTGAGAACTGATAATGGGTTGGAGTTCTGCAGTCATGAGTTTAATCAGTTTTGTAAAACTCATGGTATTGCTAGACATAGAACTGTGCCAGGGACTCCTCAGCAGAATGGGCTGGCTGAGAGGATGAATAGTTATTTACTTGAAAAGGTAAGGTGTATGCTGGCTAGTTCTGGTTTACCCAAGATGTTCTGGGCTGAAGTTGTTTCCACTATAACATATTTGGTCAATAGGTCTCCATCAGCAGCATTAGACATGAAGACACCTATGGAGGCATGGTTAGGGAGAAAGGGTGACTATGGGGAACTTAAGGTGTTTGGATATTTGGCTTATGCTCATGTTAGCCAAGGGAAGTTAGAACCTAGGTCCTGTAAATGTGTCTTTCTAGGATACCCTGAAGGTGTTAAAGGGTATAGGTTATGGAGACTAGAAGGGGACAGACCTAAGGTGATAGTGAGTAGAGATGTTATTTTTCAAGAGAATGTCATGTATAAGGATATTCAAGAAAGAGGGAAGTCAAAGGTTGAATATCAGAGTGGGGTTCAGATTGAGGTGGAGCAGCAAGGTGTGAGTGATCAAGGTGTTGATCAAGGTACCTTTGGTAGCCAGGGAGATGGTATGGATGATTACCAGTTGGCTAGGGATAGGCAGAGGAGACAAGTGATACCTCCTCTCAGGTTTAGAGAGGGGATGGATTTGTCTGCATTGGCCTTTGTTGCTGCTGAAGAAGAAAGCATTTATGAACCATTGTCATACTCTGAGGCAATTTCCGTAAAAGAAAATGAAAAATGGTGTAAGGCCATGGAGGAAGAGATGGAATCTCTGTACAAGAATGACACATGGGAGCTGGTTGATAAACCTGAGGGTTACAAGCCTATATCATGTAAATGGTTGTTCAAACTGAAAGATGGGATTTCTAAAGGTGAACCTCCTAGGTACAAAGCTAGATTGGTGGCTAAGGGATTTACTTAGAAGCCAGGTGTGGATTATAATTAAATATTCTCACCTGTGGTGAAACATTCATCTATCAGGGTTATGCAGTCATTGACTACTTCTATGGATATGGAGCTACATCAGTTGGATGTGAAGACTGCATTTTTGCATGGGAAGCTGGATGAAACTATCTATATGTAGCAGCCGGAGGGGTTTGAGATTAAAGGGCAGGAAGAGAAGGTATGTCTCCTTAAGAAGTATTTATATGGGCTGAAGCAATCCCTTAGACAGTGATATAAAAGGTTTGATGAACATATGGTGACTAATGGGTTTAAAAGGAGCAGCTATGATAGTTGTGTGTATTTTAAGGAATACAGTGAGAACAAATTTGTATATTTGTTGCTTTATGTTGATGATATGTCGGTGGCTTGTTCAGACTTGGAGGAAGTTGAAGCTACTAAGAAAATGTTGATGTCAGAGTTTGAGATGAAACATCTGGGTGAAGCAAGGAAGATATTGGGCATGGAGATTACAAGGGACAGATAGCACAGGGTGTTGAAGCTGTCTCAAAAGTCTTACTTGGAGAAGGTACTAAGTAACTATAGGATGGATGGTGTGAAACCAGTAACAGTTCCTATAGGTGCTCATATTAAACTGTCAAGTTCTGATTGTCCTAAGTCAGAAGCTGAAGTTAGAGATATGGAGAAAGTACCTTATGCCAATGTCGTTGGGAGCTTGATGTACTTAATGGTTTGTATAAGGCTGGATATTGGGTATGCTGTGAGTTTGGTCAGCAGGTATTTGTCAAATCCGGGGAAAGCTCATTGGGTTGCTGTGAAATGGATCTTGAGATATCTCAGGGGTACTAAGCACTATGGTTTAGTGTTTGGGCATCATGAACATGAGAAGGTTGACAAGATTGTTGATTATGTGGATTCAGATTTTGCCAAGGACCTGGATAGAGGTAGATCTATTTCAGGGTATGCATTTCAAGTACTGGGTAACTTGGTTAATTGGAAAGCTTAGTTGCAGCATGTGGTGGCATTATCTACAACAGAGGCTGAGTACATAGCATTGACTGAGGGAGTCAAAGAAGCTATGTGGCTGCATGGTTTTGTTTCTGAGTTAGGAATCAAAGTTGCAGGCTCAGTGGTGTTCTGTGATAACCAGGGTGCAGTTCAATTGTCAAAGAATGGTATGTTTCATGAGAGGACAAAGCACATTAATGTGAAGTTACACTTCATAAGGGATGTGGTGAATGCTGGGAAGGTGAAAGTGGAGAGTGTGTCTATTTTGGAGAATCCAACAGATGTGTTTATAAAGTCTCTACCTGGTGTGAAGTTCAAGTTTTGCTTGGATGCATTGGGAGTTGGTTAAAATCTTGATTTGGATTTTAAGGTGAAGATTGTGAAGTATTAAAAACCAAAACAAGTGAACTTCCGAAGGTTAAGTTTCTTCCGAAGCTTAACATAGTCTTCCGAAAGTAAGTTGATATCTTCCGAAGGTTATGTTTGTTTCGGAAGGATGTTATTGTGTACTTTGGATTTCTTCCGAAGTATACATATGTTTAGTGGAAAATCTTCCGAAGGGTTACTTCCGTTCGGAAGATATAGTGTAAGGTGCTTAGTGTAAATTCTCAATATTTGTTGAGTGTTAGTTATAGTTAGTCACACACTATAAATACAGGAGAGTTGTAATCGGTGAAGCATCCGAAATCATTCAATTCATAATAATCATTTGAAATTTCTTGTTCACGTTTATTCTTTCTTGTATCATCTTTGTATTGATTGTTATTCCGCGTTTATATTCTCAATCGGTTTTACAACATATAAAGTTGATATGCTTAATATATCTTTGTTGCTTGTTCTAGAAAAATGGAAAAGACAAACAAAATGAAGGCATCAAATTAGCCATAAAAAGAGCTAAACCCATTGTACATTTTAATGGTACAAAAAGTTTTACAACAGAAGATCTTTTCTTTGGATCAGCTGAAGTGATGGGGAACAGCCCTAGTGGGACTTACTATAGGGTAATATTGAAAAATGGTGATCAGTTGGCAGTAAATAAAGTGGAAGAAACTTTTAGTCAAGATCACAGAGAAATTGAAGTTAGATTGAATTTGCTTGGGGAAATCAAGCATCCGAACCTTTTGACAGTGAGGGCTTATTCCAAACGAGAACAACTTCTCATTTATGATTATATGCCTAAAGGAAGCCTTTGTGCTTTGCTCCGCCGTAAGCAATATTAGCTAATTCTTCATTGATATTAATATCAATTTTAATGAATTGAATTGTTTGATTTGACGCACGCTAACAAGTAAATTTAATAGAATTGAAGTGTAGTTAGAGTCACTTTTTCTACTCATTAATTTTTGATCATATGTTTATCTTGTATGTTACAAGAATAAGATTTTTTCACAACATAAAATCAGTAAATAACCAACTTCCTTATTTATAACTTGAGATATAAATTGTTACTCAAGACACTTGATTTTGTTGGCTGAAATGCAGCTCAAAGACCGAAACATGGGGTAGATTGGGCAACAAGAATGCGAATAGCAAAAGGAGTGGCTAGAGGTTTGCATAGTCTACACACCCATCACAATATGTTCCATGGGATTCTAACATCAAGAAACATCTGGCTCGATCAGAACATCAACCCCAAAATCTCTGATTTCGGGCTGTCATGGCTCATGACGTCCGGTGCAAACTCAAGTATGAATGCAAGAGCCTGGTTTCTCAGCTACCAGTCTCGCTATTTTTCAGAGCTCAAGGAAGTTGATACGAGAAGTGATATCTATAGTTTGGGTTTGATCATGTTAGAACTCCTAACTAGGAGATCACCAAGAAAGACGATACAAAAAGGAGAGTTACCAAAATGGATGGCTATGCTTGAGAAAGAAGACATGCGGATTAATAAGTGTTTTGATTCTAAATTGATAAAAGATGCTTCTCCAGTTGGTCGTGATGAGTTGTTGAATACATTGAAACTTGCGTTGCAATGTGTATGTCTCTCACCAGAGGAACGACCAGATATTAAGTTGGTTCTTCAGCGGTTAGAAGAGATTAAACCAAAACCAAACATAGGTTCGGGCGATGAAGATGGCGTTGGACCTTCATTAGGTTAGTGGTAGTAGAGATGATGTTCTATTTTTATTGAATGTAATGGAGATCTATTTTTTTTGTAGGGATATGATGGTGGTATGTTCCATTTTGGCTTTTTGAAAAATTCTATTATTGGAATATAAACTAAATTTATATGTTAGTAGATTAGTGTTTTAAACGGTTAATAGCGTAAAATCCTAATCAGTGGCAACTGTCATAATTAACTGCCAACTGTACGGTATATATACACTATTATGTAATCGGTATCATATCACCAAGACAATTTAGATCATTACTACATCAATTGACCATTAGATTTCATTATCGCATACACAACTACATTGTTCACACTTGAATTTCATCATCAATTTGTTTTGCGCTTTCGCTGATATCCAACAAAGAGGTATTAGAGCCACTTGACGATCCATAATCTTAAAATTCATCGACGATGACTATGACATTCCAACACCGCACTGAGGAGAAGGTTAAAGAACTATTGAAGAGGGAACATTTAACCAAAAATGTTGTTACTATTGTAGAGAATTTGGCATTTGATCAGCTCTTGCAATTTCAAAAAACATGATGAAGCAACCCAATTGATGCGACAAGCAATCAACACTAGAATATCATAACAAAGGGCAAAATACGTTTTTTGGAAAAATTGATAGTCACTGGAACAGTCACGGGACTATGGTTAGACTTATGGATAGTAAGCACTGTCGTCAAACATCATTATGCTGGTAATCTTTCGTTATTTAAGTGAATTAAAAATTCATTTGGGATAGAAACCAGATTAGGGGAAAGAGATTTCCCCATATTATTTTCAACAAATGATGATAAAAATAACACAATGTATTATTTCAACATTATGAGTTTTGATAAATATGTTTGTGAAAGTGTATTATTATGCACTTCTACTTGTAAAACATAATGATAGATAACAAATTTATATAATTTATAGAAACAATGATAATTATAAAGCAAAATTATTTAAAACATAAAGTACAATGATGAATACATATAACAAATTATACAAAATATATGATACAATAAATGTATATTACACAAGAAGCTTATGTATTTGACACAATGATCAAAATCTTTTTTCTAAAACAATAGAAAAACATATGTCAAGCCATAATTTTTATTTGACTTTTATCCATTATTATTGAAACAATCAAGAAGCAAACACTGAAGAATGCATTCACAAATAAAAAGAAGCAATCTCAATGAACTCTCAATACTGAATCATAAGATATAATCTCAATCCCCTATATAGCAACTACATGTAGCAACTCTTAACTGTAGTCTAACTAAATTAGTAGTAACATGACTACAAGAGTACTATTCTAGCAATGAGCTCTAATACTAGCTTAAGTGTTTAACTTTGTTTTTTTTTATATAAAACACCTTTATATTTTGAAAACATTATGTGCTAGTGTTTTTAAACTATCTGTTAGATATTTTAGGGTAATTGAATTGACTAATGACCAATGTGATCATAATATCCATCAAACAAGTTAGGGGGTGCAAAATGCACTCTTGGTTGAGTTTATTATCATCTTCGATATTAAAAACCTTTTTAGAGGCGAAGCCCCTAAACAACTGAGGTCCAGGGGTAGCGCCCCTGGGAGCAGGGTCAAAGAGGCGGTAGCCCCTGGCAGGGTCCAAGGGGCAGAACCCCTGGCTGGAGATGAGCTAGAATTTGTTTTTTTCCGAAATTTCACTAGAATTTTATTTTGGTAAACATTGTTTTATCAAAAATGCACTAGAACTTGTTTCTTTCATGAAATT
The DNA here is from genome assembly GCA_018326385.1 of Flaveria bidentis. Lineage (NCBI taxonomy): Eukaryota > Viridiplantae > Streptophyta > Magnoliopsida > Asterales > Asteraceae > Flaveria > Flaveria bidentis. The sequence continues at coordinate 10,572 of BJCM01151852.1, forward strand.
TCACATGTGAAATTAGAGGGTCAAAAATATAAGTTTGCATGAGAAAAACTGCCAAACGCAGTTTCTCCATCCCTGAGAATTTCAAATTTATAAAAGATTGGTACTCTTCTTCTTTTGGTCTTTTGGTTCACGTTCTTAAAAACACACACGAATTTATAGTTTGATGTTTGAACTTGTTGATACCATAAAGAAGAAATTAAGGAGTGAAGATGTGTTTTTATTACTCAAAGATATAACAGAGACTCCTATTTATACATAAGAGAAGAAACATCTAGAAGAAAGGAGAAGAGCTAACTAACAAAACTAACTCTTAACAAACTCCTAAGTATCTCATAACCACCATAACCAAACTCAATAAATATCTTTAATAACCATTATCCGATTAAATATTTGATGTGAATCCAAATGGTTTGAATCCGAAAACGAACTTGCGACTCTTAAGTTTTTCAAGTTATTAATTAGTTTATAACAATTCATATCTACACTGTCTAATATAATTTAGAATTTGAGTAATAAGTAATTGGCTCTTTCACAAAACCATATTACTATAATAAATCAAGAATTACACATAAAAGGGAAAGCAACACTATGATCCCCACAAATTTAACTAATACAAACTTGTATTAACAACAAAAAAGATCTTAATTCAAGAATAATGGAATCATAATCTCCACTAATCACTACTACTGACCTCCGGTTTCACTAACTTAGCGAAGGTCCAATGCCACCATCATCCCTGGAACTTGTGACGATTTATGGTCTTATCTTCTCCAACGTCTGAAGAACCAACTTAATATCTAGTCGAAGTCGTGGTGCGTGGCTAACACAATCGAAAGCCAGTCGTAAAATATTTACCAACTCCTTTTCATCGTCCGCAGAAGCATCTTTCATTAATTCATTATCAAAACACTCTTCTTGTGATCTCACTTGCACCCATTTTACTAAATCTTGATCTTCCACCTCCCGTGGTGATTTCCCCGTTAGGAGTTCTAAAATGATCACACCCAAGCTGTAGACATCCGTTTTTGTGTTAGCTTCCTTGAGCTCAGAAAGCTCTGGAGCCTGGTAGCCGAGAGCCCTGGTTGTTGCGATGAGATTTGAGTTTGCCTCAGCCGTCAAGAGTCGTGACAACCCGAAATCAGAGATCTTCGGGTTAACGTTCTCATCAAGCCATATGTTGCTTGATGTTAGAGCCCCATGGATTATTATGTGATGGATGTGGAGGGTATGCAAACCTTTAGCCACTCCTTTTGCTATTCGTAATCTTGTTGGCCAATCTATCTGTTTTTCGGTTCCTCTAGCTGCATTTAAGTAAATAACGAAGTTAGTTCTCGACTTGCTTATGTTGTGAGCGAATATTTTTCTTGTAATATACAGAAAAGTATAATTTATTAAGAGAGAGAGGCTAAATGTTAGAGGAGTTAGTTTCATCTTTGATTTTTAAAATCGAAGAATTTTATTTATATGATAACACAAAAAAAGAGGTGCGACAAGTAAAAATATTTACTTACCATGAAGAAAATTAGTAAGGTTTCCTTTAGCCATATAATCATATAACAGAAGTTTCTTTCCTTTTGGATCTAAAGAATAAGCCCTCACAGGTAAAAGATTAGGATGCCTAATACTCCTGACCACATGTAAAAGAATTTCGATTTCTATACAGGTAAGGGTGATAGCTTCAAACAACCTATATACTGCAACTTGATCACCATTGTCCAATGTTACAACATAATGAGTCCCATAAGTGCTTTTCCCCATTTCCACAGATGATCCTTTCATAAGATCTTTGATTGTGAAACCCATTGTACCATCAAGGTGTACAAGTTCTCGTTCTACCTCTTCGTTCACATCTGATTGTGGTTGCACCACTCCTTTTTTAGCTATGGTCGTAGCTTTACCACCACTACCTTCGACGTCTTCCTTTTGTTTCTAGAACAAGCAACAAAGATACATGAAGCAAATCAATAGTAAAACTTCAAAACACCTTTATATATAAATAACAATTTACCATTCCCATTTTTTATTAAAGGAGCGAAGTAGCTAATTACCATTTTGCCCCTTTTGCGAAGGATTTGTTTGCCTTTGAAGAGAGATACGCTTGGTTCATCAACGTAACTTGATTTCTGAGAAGTCCCCACAATATTAGTTAGACGCTTTTGAAACTTAAGTGCAATCTCAAGCTTTTTCACAAGAACAGACGTTGTTGGTCGTTGTTCACGAATGTCGTGTAAACACTGGAATGCAATGCCTGAAAATGTTTTCAAAGAAGTTGGGTCTAGTGGAGGCATGAGATCTTTGAAGATAATTTGGTCTACTTTCTTATTTTTGTAACTTCTTTTCCACATTGGCACCAAAAACTCTAATTGACCGTTGGTATTTCTAAAGCATAATCTCCCACAAAGGACTTCAAACAAGACGACGCCAAACGAGTATATGTCTGATTCTTTGGTTAGGGTGTATGTCTCCATATATTTGGGATCACAATAACCAGGGGTACCCACAACGTTCGTGAAAAGAAATGAATACTTCTGATTAGCAGGCCCTAGTTTTGAAAGACCCATGTCAGAAAGTTTAGCATTCCAGTTGTCATCCAACAAGATGTTAGAACTTTTTATATCTCTATGTAGAACTCTTTGTCGAGTGCCCTTGTGATCATGAAGGTAGGCTAACCCCCTTGCCGCATCCAGACATATCTTGAGACGTTGAGTCCACGTGAGGACCGTGGAGCTTAAATGGCGATCGAGGCTTCCATTTGATGCATGCTCGTATACAAGGATCTTCTCACCACTCTCGTCACAAAATCCAAGGAGAGAGATGAGATTCTTATGTGTGTATTGAGAAAGCATCATGATCTCCTTCAAGAACTCAGGTTCTCCTTGCCCAAATTCACGACTCAAACGTTTAATAGCAACAAAGCTTCGCCCTTTGGAGAGAGTGACTTCTCCTTCAAATACCTTTCCAAATCCACCAGTTCCAATAACTTTGCTACTAAAATTATTGGTGGCTTTATTTAGCTCTTCCAGGTGGATTTTAAGATGTTCAAACTCTTTCATGACGGACTCCATTATTTTTGGATCAAATGATAAATGAGAGAGGTCAAATTAAGTGTTTCAATCAACTGAAAGTTGAGAACCTGAAAGGAGATGCATGTAAGAACCCACACCAAGAAATGTGTTTGTATTGTTTTTTAATGAAAGAAACTGAAAGATGGTTAATGTGCTGAACTTGATGAGTTCAATAAAGAGCAATGCCTATACATAGGCTTTACAAAGGGCAGTGGTGGAAACTCTTTAGACAACTAAATGCATTTTATATCAACAATCTGTACACTTAAAAATGAAGTGGGGACATGTAGCCCAAAGTCAACTCTCCATGTGTATGTGTTATTGTGTATCATCACATAAAAAATGTAATTCCAGCTAGCTAGTATAAACAAAACAGTTTGTGGGTGATTAATGGTTATCATGTTTCTTTCGTTGACCTAATAGCTGATACTTTAGATCATGTGCCAAACAATTATATACATTATTTACATGATGATGTTGGGAAGTGATGACCAAAGCCAATTCTCTATGTGTGAATAAAGAAGTAATGGTTATAAAAATGTTTAACTAAGCGTAGGGTAACCCGAGTAGGGATAGCATATGTGTTCTCATGAAATGTGACATATCGAGAAGTGTGATGCAAAGGGGGGCAAGGATTGTAGCATAAGCACCCACGATGGTTTATTGCAATAAATTCACTATATTCTATTTCCCATTGCTGTGAATATCAACCTGTTTTTAACACAGATTCAAACTCTACACAAGTTGATAGATATGAGAAAGGATATGCTTCTTGGCTTCCTGAAATCGTCTATATGTTAAGATTGTCAACCTTTGTCTGAAGAAGATCAAATAAGTTGCATGTATGATTTCATTGTACATCTAACAGCGTTAGAAATAGGTTATGTAACAAAATAAAGGTAGGAACATCTACCAGAAAATAACTTAAATCAGATTTATGCTTGGTAAATAATGTAAACAATAAATTGAACCAACAGATGATTAAATGAGCTAAGTTTCTATAAGTAATAACTTAACATTCCAACTGTCATCTATAAAGATGTTGGCACTTTTTATATCTTGGTTTATGGAGAACTCTTTGTTGGGTGTCATTTGATCATGAAGGTAGGTTAGTCTCTTTGAAACATCAATGCATATCTTGAGACGTTGTATCCATGTAAGAATACCCGAGTCTAAATATATGGCGATCAAGGCTTCCATTAGAAGCATGCTCATACACAAGGATCTTCTCACCATTCTAATCACAAAATCTGATAAGAGATATCAGATTCTTATCTCTGTAATGAGAAAGCATCATGATCTCCTTCCAAAACTCAGGGTCTCCTTGCCTAACTTCACGATTCAAACGCTTAACATATAGCAGCCATGCTTCGGCCCGAGAGACTTCTCTTTCATACACCTTCCCAAATCCCCAAGCTCCGATGACTTTGCTACCAAAACTATTGGTGGCTCTTTTTTTAACTCTACCAGATGGACTTTAAGACGTTCAAACTCTTTCATGACAGACGGCGGATAAAATAAAAGATAGTGAGCTCAAATCAAGTGTTCCAATCAACTAAATAGAAAGTTGAAAACTTGAAAGATAACATAGAGATGTTTGTGTTCTCTCTAATTGAAAGATGGTCATGAGCTTAAGTTCAAGGAAGTGCAATGCCTGTGTGTGTATATATAGATTATAGGCTAATTACAACTGACCCTAAAGTATATATAGATGGTGTTACACATGCATTTCAAAATTAAGTTGGGAAAAGATACCCACCATGTGTATATATTTTCGTGCATCATCACATGGTTTCATTAAACAAATGCAAGTTCCAGCCTGTGAAAACTTTTGGGTAGTTATGATATTGTTTCTTTATTTCCCCAAAACCGTTACTTTAGCCAATATGCCAGCAAATGAATGTGCAAAACAACAAATGACCGGAGATGCTTATTTACAGTTTTTTACGAACTAATCTAATCATACTCTACTTCAATCTGACACTATTTTATGTCTCAAGACTAGAGATGTATGTTTAGACGACGAACTGTGTCATGATTAACATATGAAATGCCGGTGTAACACCGGTATAATAATCGCGTCAATCCCTTGATGTAAACTGACCGATATGTTTGATCTATTGCTTATGTTTACAGACTTAATTGACTCATAACCGAAATGATAAAAATAACAATAAGTTTCTTATGATTAATTTCAACAAATTTTGCATTACCGAAACAGCTTTGCTAGATGCACATCCACCATCACCCTACTATTCAAATACAACCGACAGTACAGGTTGTATAACACTTTTTGTCACTTATATGAGTCGTATGAGGTGTTTCTTTCAACTATAAGGGGTAGGGAATCCATCTTTTTTATTTATAAACCGTAACATTCTCTCTCTTTCATGTAGACATCGCATCATATTTTCAGTTTCATTTTTTAAGGTGGGGGACTCTATCGTTTCCATCCCTAAAGCATTTTATTTTTCTAAATTAATTTTATACATATTAAATAAAGAAATATAATATCAAGTAAATTTAATATGGTCTATAACAGTTTCTCATGACACAAGGTGAAGAAAGTCCTTTCATCCATGGAGCCTTCTGAAATCTATTTATGTCTTCTTCGATATGTCTTTATTTGATTGGCCGCTTCGTCTATTCTGATCTTGATGCTGTAGATTCCAACAAACTTTGTGAAATCACGACTCTTAGTTTCATCCATCCACACGTTTGATCATCGAAGTACGAATTTCTTACGACTATACTATCCTAATTCAACAAAAGGTCATTGTTCGTCGTGACGTAGTTTTTGAAGAGGAAGAGAAGTGCATTTGGAAGGAGAAAGTAAGAGAAAGTGAACTATTAGTAGTAGATGATGAAGACTATGATGCTAAAGGATGGTGAAGTGAACGGTGATGATCCAAAATATAACTTGTTATACCTTTATAATGTTAGTTAGTTGGTAAAGGGATTTATATGATTACATATTAACGTATATAAATTTTGCTAAAGATGATTAAATCATTGTGCTTATAATTAAAATAATATTATTTATGAAAAGTTAGGTAAATTTATTTATCAAATGTAGTAAAAGTGAGAAATGGAATTACCACTAGAGTTTTTCCTTTACAAGAATGTTGTTATAGTAAAAATAATATTATTTAAGAAAAGTTAGGTGAATTTATTTATCAAATATTAGTGAAAAGTATACTTTTACACTCATAATCTGATTGGGTAATAATATTTCTAGTTGAAATAATATTATTAAAGAAAAGTTAAAGAACAAAGTATTAAACAAAAGTATACATGTTTTTGTTCTTATTTTTTTAAAAAATATTTTCTGAAAATACTTTTAATAGCTCAAAAGATGTAATAAGAAAAAAAATTATTGGAGAATGCAAAAGCATCCTTTTAAAATGTTTTATAAACTATTACGGTCAAACAAAAAAGTTAAATGTTTTATTTAGAATCTAACGTTAACGCTATACATTATATACATAAACAAGCCATGTATAAATAAACGCGAGTTCAATATGTGAAACTCAGGGTTGAGATGTTTGTTAAACAAGCCATGTATAAATAAACTCAAACGTAATTAACGTTTTTGGATGAAATGACAGTTTATTAAAGCCTTAGGGAGCAAAATACAAAAACAATAATAATAAATTTTTGATGAAAATAACAAATATAATCGTGACACACGACGAAAAACGATAATTTACTCTAATACTTAATATAATTCATGTTTTATAGTGATAATACTACAAAAGTCGACTTTAGTCATGGTTTCAAAAAGGAAATCATATTTAAGAAATATAATTCATACAACTTATTAATATATTAATCTTTCTATGTTAAAAGTGATATAAATCTAGAAAAGAAAAGTAAAAGGTTGATATTGTATTATTCTAAAACCTTGAGGAGCTGAGGTAATGTAACAGTTAAAGATATAACAAATATGGGTATGTATAGGAGTTGACTCCATCGCTACAATCGGATGTGGATACTCTTAAGAATTTCATCTATTATGACTTCTTGTCTAACTTACACAAGTAACATGATAACCATTTTTTTATGAAATCACGTGATGATGCACAAAGACATATACACATGAGGGGTTGACTTTGGGCTACTTGTCTCAACTTCATTTTCAAATGTACAACATGTTATATTAAAATGAAATGCATGTAGTAAGGTTAGTAGTGTAAAGAGTTTGTAACTATTAATGCTTGTAAAGCCTATATCTAGGCATTAATATTCATTTAACTCATCAAGTTAAGCACATTAACCATCTTTCAATTTCTTTCTTAACACACTTTGTTGGTTCTTATATTACAACTCCGTTCAGTTGATTGAAACACTGCAATTGACCTCTCTCATTCTTATTTGATCCTCCAATAATGGCGTCCTCCATGAACGAGTTTGAGCATCTTAAAATTCATCTAAAAGAGCTAAAAAAAGCCACCAATAACTTTGGTTGCAAAGTTATTGGAATTGGTGGATATGGGAAGGTATTTGAAGCAAAAGTCACTCACTGTAAAGGGCGAAGCATTGTTGCTATTAAGCGCCTAAATCGTGAATTTGGTCAGGGAGACCCTGAGTTCTTGAAGGAGATCATGACACTTTCACGATACACACATAAGAATCTCATCTCTCTCCTTGGATTTTGTGACGAGGATGGTGAGAAGATTCTTGTGTACGAGCATGCATCCAACGGTAGCCTCGATTGCCATTTAAGTTCCACGGTTCTCACGTGGACCCAACGTATCAAGATATGCCTTGATGCGGCAATGGGGCTAGCCTATCTTCATGATCACAAGGGCACCAAAACAAAGAGTCCTACATAGAGATATAAAAAGTGCGAACATATTGCTAGATGACAACTGGAATGCTAAACTTTCTGACATGGGGCTTTCAAAAATAGGACCTGCTAATCAATAAAACACATTTATTTTCACTCGTATTGTAGGTACCCCTGGTTATTGTGATCCCCAGTACATAGAAAAGTACACTCTAACCAAAGAATCTGACATATATTCTTTTGGTGTTGTCTTATTTGAAGTCCTATGCGGAAGGTTATGTTTTAAATATACCAATGGTCAATTAGAACTTTTTGTGCGTAAGTGGAAACAACTCTACATAGATAAAAAAAACTAGACGAGATTATTTTTAAAGATATCACGCCACCACTAGACCCGGCTTCTTTGAAAACGATTTCAGAGATTGCATTCCAGTGTTTACACGACAATCGTGAACAACGGCCAACGGCGTATCTTCTTATGAAAAAGCTCGAGATTGCATTTAAGTCTCAGGAGCCTCATGATATGAAACTAACTAGTTCTGTGGGAACTTCTCATAAATCAGTCGATGATCCGAGAGCACTTCTCTCCAAAAGCAACACGGTAATTAGCTACTTTTCTTTTTTTCTTTTTTTAAATGTGAATGGTAGATTATTATTTATATAAAATTAGCTTATTTGTGGAAACTCACATGTCATGACAGAAATCAGTTGATAACATGAACCCTCTCCTCTTTGGCGGAACGGTAATTAACTACTTTTCTGCTGCTTTTTTAATTAAAAAAACTGAATGGTAAATTATTATTTATAGAAAGTTAACTTATTTGTTTGGAATCTCACATGACAGAAATCTGATCTGTGCACACTTCTTTACAATGACAAAACGGTAATTAGCTTCTTTATTTTTTCTTTTATTTTATTTTTTTTAAAGTGAATGATAAATTGTTACTTATAGAAAGTTAGCTTACTGGTGGAATCTTACATGATTAATACAAATCATGTGAATATTGGAGATTAATACAGATAATATGAATATTGGGTAGTTCCAAAACGTGCTAAAAAAGAATTAATACACATAATGATTCCATGATCGCATAAAACTAAAAAATTAGAGACAATAATTCTTTCCAATTAAGATGTAGGTGTAATTGATATGTACACATAATTTGCTTCATATATCTTTGTTGTTTGTTTCAGAAAAGCGGAAGAGCTATACAAAAAGAAGTCCCCGAAGACAGTGGTGTCCGTACTTTTTTAGCCATAAAAAGAGCTAAACCCATTGTACACATTGATGGTTCAATGAGTTTCACAGCCGAAGAGCTTTTCTATGGATCAGCTGAGTTAGTGGGAAAAAGCCCTTTTGGTACTTATTATAAGGTAATATTGAATAACAGTGATCAGCTTGTTGTAAATAAAATAGAAGGAAATATTTTAATTGAAAACCAGAGAAAAATCGAAGCTAAATTAAATTTACTTGGGAAAATTAGACATCCGAATCTTTTGACACTGAGGGCTTATTCTAAGCGAGAGGAGCTTCTCATCTATGATTATATGCCTAAAGGAAGACTTTGTGCTTTTCTCCATGGTAAGCAATATTACTTAATTTTTCGTCATTATTAATAAAGTTAATTACAATTTTGTTCATAAGGTTTGACTAAAGTAACTATTTTTCTTCAAAAAATTCAAAACATCGATTTACCTCCAAAAATTTTATATGTTTTTTTAATTTCTTTCAAAAAGTTTTATCATTTTAGATAAAGTTAAAACAACTAATAAAACTTTTGGACTAAAATTAAACAACTTATAAAATTTTTTGAGATAAATTGATGTTTTTAATCTTTTGGAGAAAAATAATTATTTTTAACAAACTTTGGGGAGAGTAAAATTGAACTTTAACTCTTATTAATATCAATTTTGTTAATGATAACAACTTGTTTGATTTGAGGCTAACAAGTAAATTTAATAAAATTGTAGTTTTAGCGTCATTTTAACTTGTTGCTCATTCTTGAGAATGTGTTTTTTTTCTCTCTCTCTTTTTGTAAATTACAAGAACAATATTTGTTCACAACATAAGTTTGATAATTTTATAAAACCGGACACTTGATTTTCTTGACTTGATGGCGGATCGAGGACCCGAAGGTCTGGTAGACTGGCCAACAAGAATGCGAATAGCAAAAGGAGTGGCTAGAGGTTTGCATTATCTCCACAACCATCACAATATGTTCCATGGAACTCTAACATCAAGCAACATTTGGCTCGACGAGAACATTAACCCCAAGATCTCTGATTTCGGGATGTTAGAGCTCATGGGGCGATCTGGTGCAGGCTTAACTCTGATCTTAGGAGAACAGTTAGGCGATGTCTACGGTTGGGGTTTGATCATGTTAGAACTCCTAATAGGGAAATCACCAATCAAGACCAATCATCACCAATCAAGACCAATCAATGTGCAACGTTACCACAATGGATGACTTTGCTTGTGAATGAAGGTGCATGGAGTAGTAAGGATTTTGATTCTGAATTGATCAAAGATGCTTCTTCGGTTGATCGAGATGAGCTGTTGAAATGCTTGAAACTTGCTTTGCAATGTGTTCGCCACCACTCTAAGGATCGCCCGAATGTTCAACAGGTTCTTCGACAGTTAGAAGAGATTAGACCAGAACCCACCACACGTTCCAGCGATAGTGTTGCACTGGATTGTCATTAAGCTAGTGAAAGAAGTTAGTGATTCTATAGATAACTAAAAACATTGTAATCCAGGTACATAATCTCATAGAAAAACAACTGTAAAGGTTGCAACAAATGATATCTTCTTGCAGCTAGAAGTCCTTTCTATAACGTGTACATCGTCTCGCCTCTCTTTGTTTGTCATGAGAAGAAACCCTCAAATATCTTCTCTTTTTCTCTGTCGGCAATAACATTATTTTATTACATGAAGATGCTACATCTGAATCAATTAAAAGTGAAGCATGTTTAGTTCATTTTAAAAATCATCTTTTCATGATTTCTAGAGTTTTTTAATTAATGACTTAATGATAGGGACACCCCTTGTGAGAAGTTATTATGGTGTATAGCTCCCCTAAATAAATGCCAAACATTTCATGTCATATTAGAAGTTGTCATGAAGTCTATACGCGTCGTATAGGACCATACGTCACGTATAGTTTTTTAAGACGACAAAACTGACCAAGTCAAATTAGTCATTCAGCATGGCTATATGTCACCATACGCGGCATATAGGTGTCGGTGGACCTACACCCCACACCCATACGACCCAGAGCTATACGTCGCGTATGGGTCCATACGCGGCGTATAACCATGCTGAATGACTGATTTGACTTGGCCAGATTTGTCGTCTAAAAAGATTATACGCGGCGTATGGCCCTATATGACGCGTATATCTTTGATTTCAAATTATTTTGACGTGACTTAAGATTCCTTTTATTAATATATAAATGCAGCGGATATCAAACGAATGCGCTCGTATTAAAAAAATATTCGTTTGTTTAGGAGGAAACGTTTGATACTTCAGTAATTGATAGTAATCATAACGTTTAATCTTCACAAAAACATATTATCGGAGGAAATTAGTGTTATATGGTTTCACATTTTCTTCTGCCACATAATTACTCGACAAACATTTGATTCTTATTTCACTAAGTATTCAAATACATATATACATATATTTGAATTGGATACTTAAAAAGCGTTTCAACTAACTCGGGTTCCATCAAGATGGTCGGTTATGGTAAACTTGAATAATTTTCAAAGTTTTTTATCATAACCGACTAGTATCGTGAAACCCTTAATTGAAATGATTATTAAGTAATCAAGACATTTATGTGTACGTAAGTATGTATACAAATGAAAATAAGAGTTATAGTTTAGCTGACAATTTATTTTGAAAAAATAGTTGAACCACAAAACCATATTTTCTTTAAAAAAATCACACTTGTCGTATAGTGCAATAGTCTACGTGAAAGGTTGCTTTATAGTACGATTGAAAGCTATACGCGGCGTATCAGCCCAAACGTCGTGTATAGGTGTCAAGTAACATCCTATACGAGACGTATAGTACCATACGCTACGTATAGGTCAGACGTACTATGAAAGCGTTTTGTACACGATACGAATGTACGCATCATATGGGCCCATACGCCACATGCTTGGCAAACCTATACGTGATGTATGGGTCCATACGCTGCGTATAGATGACAACTAACCACCTATACGTGGCACATGGGTCCATACGCCTCGTATAGGTACAATCGAATTTGAAAGGACACAAGATTCGTTTTCAACTATATAAGAATGCATTTGATATCTTTCTAAATTGTGAAAATCTCAAACGTATGTTCTCGCAAAATATCACAGTTTTTTATTCGTTCGTTATGTTATTTTTGGAGAGTAACTATTTTTTTGGTAAATATTCAAATGAATATTCAAGCGTTTTGTACGTGGTAGATAGTAATCAAGATGATTCGTACATTTAATCTGCTTACGAAATGCAATTGCCAGATTTAAACCAATCTTATGTTCCCGATGATGAATTCAAGTTTTGTCGAGAATCAAGTTACGACTCGCAACAAAGTAATATAAACTATCTCTTGAGTGATGAAAATCAGAACACAAAAGTATTGTTTGAAACATCTGAAGAATTTTTATCACTCAATGAGCTAGTTTGTTGGGTTGTTAATAGGGGACGTGATAATGGTTACGTTATTATTACACGAAGATCAAAGAAAAAAAGAAGGCCATGTCATAAAGGTATGGCTTATTTGTGATCGTGGTGGTGAACACAAAAGTAAAGCAACAGTTAGACGATCTGTTAGCAAAAAATCGGATATCCTTTTAAATTAGTATGGATATACGACAACAAATGTCGTTCGTGGAAATTATAGGTGAGAAGTGACGAACATAACCATGATCCCACTCAACATATGAAGGGGCACCTGTCACACCCCGACCGACGGCGGAATCATGGGCGGACGAACGGGAGACGATTGCTCATAGCACATGGAACTAAATAAGTTGTAATAATATTAAATATCATTTATCATTGAACATTACAAGACAAATAAGTCCATACAATACAAGAACTTCAAACAAAGAAATAACATATTTAGTTAAGCTAGGTCCAAGTCTTATATGAGTATAAGAAGATCTTCAAGTATCAAACCTGAAACATGTTAAAAATAAAGGGTTAACTATAAAGTTGGTGAATTCCCATGGTTTAAACACATGTATATATGTATATATATAAAAAAGGGTTACAAGTAGCAATTCATGTCCATGATTACGAGTTAGCAAGCTTATAGAACACATACAGTTACAACCAAACCTCGACTTGATTACAAGTCTATAAGATTAGCTAAGTGTACTTGGTTCCCATGATGGACAAGCATACGTCATCAGGAGTCGGCAATACATCGACTTTAGCACCAAATAGGCTTGTCAGGCCCAAAGATCTAAGACGTCGCCAGGCTAGCAATAGTTAGTGATTGTAAACAAAATATGTATCTCATATAAGACTTACAATAACACAAATAACCATGACAAAAAGGTAAAGATGAATTGCATGTGTATTTACAAGTATCAAAATGTTTACAAGTGTAAGTTTGTAAGGTTAACATGTTTCACCCCAAAAAGTGTGAAATAA
>BJCM01151853.1:0-28467 GCA_018326385.1 Flaveria bidentis
AAGACAACAGCTGAAGACTAAGTCTGAAGACAACAGCTGAAGACTAAGTCTGAAAACAGCTGAAGAGAAAGTCTGAAAACAGCTGAAGAGAAAGTCTGACAACAGCTGAAGAGAAAGTCTGAAAACAGCTGAAGACAAAGTCTGAAGGACGACTTTTGGTTGCTTCAGCCTCTTCATAATTCTCTACAAACTCCCCCTAGGCTGATGCTACCAAAACACTTTGAAAAATTCAGATATTGACAGTCCTCATTCTGATCTTGTTGTGTATCCTTCTTGTGCGTCTCCTACCTCGTGACGTGGTGATTTTTGAGGGATCACCTCTTATCCTCCAACCCGGGTTCGTCCAATAATCAATGTGACAAAGCGGGTAAAAATGTCCATTATACTGCTCTTGATAAACAACAGTACTATAGACCTTATGAACAATGTTATAAGGTGATTCACCTCTATGGCGGCAAACTGCAATTGCATGTGAGCATGGAAATCTTTGCATCTGCCATTTACCACACGTGCAAGTTCCGTTTTTGTATTCCACTGTATAATCATTTCTACCAGCTTCATTTGTTTGTATCTTTGATAGAACTCTATACATGGCCTCTCTGTAATCAAACTCTGTTATGATATGCTCTTGCGAGTTAATATCACGTGTGTTAAATAAACGTCATATGTGAGGGGGTAACGCGGTGTTACAGTTGGTTGTGATATCAACGTGCTTTCTGAACTGTTCGACTGTTTTCTCGAACGTACAATTAATAATAGCTTTTATTGGCGTAATCCTGACACCTCGCAACGTATTGTTGAAGCTTTCTGAAATGTTCGTCGTCAGGTTACCCCACCGACGATGATTTTTATCATGTAGAAGCATCCATTTACTCTCTTTAATAGCTTTTAAATATTCCCACGCTTCTAGATTGACGCTTGTCATTTGACTTGCACAGTAATTTTACTTCCTTTGTTAGGTGGTGCTTCTGATAGACTAACATAGCCTTTTTAAGCTAGAAACCTTGAACTTTTGCATGAGGTTACTTCGAACATGTCAGAGACAAAATCGATGCACAACATTATTTTTCCACTCTTCAAGAGTATTATTGCACAAATAATTCCTTTGTGCCTATCAGAAATAACATATAACTTTTTTCCCGAACCAATAGAATTATAGTGAACTGCAATGTTTGACCAGAATTGTTGGAAAAACCAACTCCAACTTTCTACCGTCTCTTCGTCTACAATTGCATAAGCTATCGGCATTACGTAGTTTTTTGCATTTTTTGCAACTGCAATTAACATTTTACCCTGGTAAGAACCTTTTAAGAAAGTACCGTCAACAGATATCACAGGCTGACAATAGCTGAACGCTTTAATTATTGGACCGAATGCCCAAAACACATATTTAAATGTGTAATAAGCAGAAGTACTGGTCGGATGATGTAACCATTCAACGATAACATGGTTCTTCTCTTGTAATGCATCGATGTACGTAGGTAATTCCTCAAAATTACTGTCCCAGCTACCATAAATATTCTCAATAGCAGCTTTTCTAGCCCGCCATGCCTTATTATATGAAACATCAACATTCAACGTGTCTTTCAAATGCGCTTGAAATTGCTTGATAGGAAAAGCAATATCTTGACGAATAAAATGGATGATACGAGTAACAATATCTCTGCATTTGAAACTTCTATTGTTGTTACCAACAACAGTACCAAAGCAGTTGTGGGCATTCACCCATCTTGAAATTCTCCACATGTGATGATCATGGTTCTTGGAAGCATAAACATACTATGAACATGGAGGACCACTATGAAGATTATTGTTGTAGTTAGGGCTAGTGCTGTAGCACTTTGCTTTTCATGTTGTACGTTTACTTTCAACTACTACAACCTCTCTGTTACGTGCAAGATTCCACAACCGCACTGCATGCATCACTTCATCTTTTGATTTAAAATACATTCCAAAACGAATTTCTTTTGACTCTTCATTCCATATATCCATATAGTCTTCATCATCAAAATAAGCAGCTTCATAATATCTTAACTCCTGAAGATCTTTAGAATAGTTCACCTCCCCGTAAGATCGTGGGTTAATACCATAATTATAATTGTTTGAAACTCCATAATTGTTGTTTTCATCATCACTGGATTCTTCTTGTGATGGAATGAGTTCAGTATCTTCATTGCTGTCTGAATGACCATCATCCGACTTATCAAACCCTCCATTATCATCATCGACTTGATGATGAGAATTGGTTGACGGACCGGCTTGATAATCATGCGATCTTACATTGCCTTGATGATAAGAATTGCTTGACGGATCGGGCGTTTGAGATACAGAGAAACCGCGTACAAGATCCATATAATTGGATTGTTGTACAGATATTTTTGACTCAATGATAACATAAACATTTGCTCGAAATTTTTTAACATTTTCTCCCAAATAATACAAAACATCTATACTTGAGTCATTGAAAATTTCAGAACTTTAAAAGAAACTAGCATATGAGTAATATAATTTTAATTTCAAATTATAATACTCTTTTTGAACCTGAAAATGATTATAAATCAAATCTATAAACTCTTCGTATGAAACTTTATTATGAAGAATAATAGTTGAACTTCTAGTAGAAACATCACATATGATATTTCCATTTTCGAATGAAATATCACCACCCCAATATATTTGTAGAAAATAAGGTCGAGACAAGATAATGATTTGATTTTTTTAAAGTGTGAATTAATTTAGTATATAAATTTGAATGAATTCGGTTTGAGTTATAAATAGAATTGAGTAGGTTAAACGAGTGGTTGTGGTAACTTTGAGAACCCGCCCTTGCTAAGGGCGAGTTCTCCATATGTCAAATCAGCACAACATTCAGCATTCAGCAGTCAACGATCAGCATTCAGCCAACCCAGCATTGGAAGAAGAACCATCCCCTGCCAGAGACGGGAACCCCTCATGTGTCACATCCCCGAGAAAAACCCCCCTTGTCACGTCTCTCTCTCTCTCTTAATCTTATTTTTAAAAAAATTTCGCTATTTTGGTGAAATGGGATTTAGTTAATCACCAAAGGAGAAGTCATAATGAAACTTCAAAACAACTTTGTAAGTGTGGAGTAGAAACTTATTTGATGATTGTTTTATTTCAAGTGTTATAGACTCGTTGTGTAGTATCAACGAGGCAAAGGCTACTAAACAACAGGGGTCCTAAAGGAGCATAAGGTCTTATGGGTGGTAGCCCCTATTAAGGTCCAAAAAACTATGCATCATATATTGATTTTGGAAATGATTTACAATATATCAGAAGTAAAAACAAAAAAAAATATACTTTAGAAACGACAGTATTTTGAAAGGAAATTTGTTCATTAGAAGCAAGTTTGCTATTTGGAAGTGAGTTGTTTACGTTGATACCTCAAAATAAATTTATTTTTTCAATGGTAAGATGTTTAATTCCAAAGTAGTTATACAAAATTGTAACGGTTAGGAGTAACTATCAAATTGTTTCCAGAATCGATGATGTTGATTCGCCTAATATATAAAGGCAATATTTCGTCAAATCAACTGACAAAAAGTTTACAACTGATGTATATTCATTGAATCTCTTATTATTATCCGATTGTATATTTAATACTCGTGAAATAATTCAATCTGAAAGCAAATTTCACACGATTATCAGAGAAGTTAGGCAATTAACAAACACTCAAATCTTACACAAGCTATGTAGGTATAGTAATTTGTTAAAGTTATTTATAAATATTTAATGCTTTAATCATTTACAAAACAATGTTCTTGCAATAAAATCTAAATCTTTGAATGTGTCAAGCTTGTTTACTTACACAATCGAGTTGGGTCAATTAGGATAACGCTATGTGGATTGATGTTATTTTGCACAAATAATTAATCCCGGATTCATTGCAGTCTACCGAAAATACATTTATTCCCAATAAGTTGAATTTGATGAGGTTAATTTTCATCCCTGAAGCAAGATGGAAACACATAATGGATCTAGTCAAATCGAAAACAATCGCTCGAGACCACTTGCCCATCATGCTCATTACTAGAAATCTTAAAGCCATGGAAATCCCAATACTAACCGCCATATCTAGCACTATATTCGAACTTCCCTTGCAATAAGAAAAAGAAAATATGGCAATGTATGTCATCAAATATCTATACAAGTCAATAACTAAAACCTATATTCATTTCCAGAAAGAGTTAATTACCATTTGCATCCTTGAAGTTTTTTCATTTTAACCACTTGTATCCCGAGAGTTTTAAAGTCTCGATTTGCCCCCCCTAACGTTTTATTTTTGTCTCCATTTGTATCTAAAACCCTAACATCGGTAAATTGTTTTGTTAACTTTATATAAAATGATAAAAAAAACCTTAACATACCTCAGCCTCTCTCTCTTTCTCACATAGATTCCCTCAACAGCACCACCACCGCCACCTCTATCGCCACAACCACCACCACCTCCATCGCCACAACCACCACCACCATCGTTGCTCACCATGAAACAACCCACCACTATCATTGTTCACCACCATCATTTCCACCATTGATTGATTCATTTTAGACTCACACACATAAGCGATTTCATCGGTTGACTGCCATACTCTTCGTCAACTATTGTTGTGAGCATTTCTAGGATTTTTATTAACAATTTGGGGGCGAACGGGAGGAGGTAATTAACGTTCTTATTTTGGTTTAATTCAATAATTTTCATTAGAAAGAGTTATTAAATTTCTAACGTTCTTAATTTGACATCCTGGTATCCATATGGTATTTCTCAAATTCCTAAGAGGCTTATTTTAATTGACTCATCAATGTTATACCTCAGTTATCGACTCTTTAGTGCCATACTTCAATGACCGGTACGGTTTCAATCTTCATTCATCGGTTGTACTGATGGCATACCATAATCATCAATAATCCAGACGTTTAAATCATCATTGTAATTTGACTGTCTACGACTGAAAAACTAGTTTGAGGTACGCTACTATCTAGTTTGTTTTAGTTCCTTAATTCAAATCAATATAGATATTAGAAAAGCAATATTATTATTTTGCTGCTTGCTTAAAAAAATAAACATCTAACTAATGATTGTTGTTTTTTATATTATTTATGCTTCGTACACATAATCACTTGTATATTGTAAGAAAACATTTAAAAAACTCAAAGTGCTAAAACCATGAACCAAATAAGATCAAATCACTTATCAACCAACTTACTATGAATGCTCAAGCTTACAATTATTATAAATAGGGGAATCCCTCGCGCATCATGGCGGGTTTCCCTAACCAAACAATATTAAACTGTTGATTACGCTATGGTTCTTACCACTACAAAGACTAGTACAAATACAATTACATTAAGATCAGGCTAATTAACTTCATGTCTAAGTACCAAACGATTAACCTACTACAAGAACATACAAGTGTTGAGCATTTTGGACGCAAAAATCATGAAGTGTTGTGGCTATGAACCAAGGGGAGTTGTCGCGCCAAAACAACAAATATAAGCATCCTTTAGACGTCATCACAACCTCCACAATCATCTTGGTAACAATTGAATAGTAGATTAAACAGTAGATCTCTTATGAAACAATATTAAACAGAAGATGACGCTATTGATTTCTTACTACTGCAAAGAATAGTACACATATAGTTACATTAAGATTACGCCAATTAACTTCTATTCTAAGTACCAAATGATTAACCTGCTACAAGAACAAATAAGTGTTGAGAATTTTGGACTTAGAATTCATGACATGTTGTGGCTATGAAGCAAGTTTGTTGTCGATCGAAAACAACAAACATAAACATCCTCTAGATGTCTTCAAAACCTCCACATTCATATTGGTAACAATTGAAATGGATTGTTAGTTCCAAAATGATGTTAGGTAAAGGAGATGTCAATTGTCCAAACAACATAATTCACTCCAAGGCTCAAAAGTTAAGAATGTTTAAAGTCAGATTTTTGAAATTTTGAATACTTGAAATTTTGTAATAGTTAAAATCACTATCCGTATTCGTATTCGAAAATTTGGATATCAAAGGATATAAATATCCAAAATTTTGGATATGGATAGTGATTCATATAGCGGAACTCCTGTTTTCTAGTGGAAAACAATTGCACGTATACTATTAGAATAATAATGTAAAAAAGCAACACATATTGACAAACCCCAGTTTACATTAATAATTCCTAATCAAAAATATTTTTTTACACTTTGACAAAGTAATATAATATATTTTCAAGGTTTCGGATATCAGCTATTCAAATTCCTGAGCACTTTCAAAATCGATATCTGAATCTGCATCTGAGTTTAAATCTGAATATTTGGATGTTTGAATTTTTGAATATACATTTTTTTAGAATTTTTTTGGATTTGGATTTCATATTAGATTCTCGAATTCAAATTTCGAACAACCGTATCAGAAACTAATCGTCACTATGGTTGCGGCTCACACAACTGTCATGCCAACATAATAAACAACAAATATTCATGAACATTAATAAACACAAATGAAATTTTATAAAAGAAACAAATCCAAACCATCATATATTGGTTTTTATATTCAAATTACAAACATTATGTAATATTCATCAAATATAAATAAGTATTTAACATAATTATCTCAAGCATAATTTTTAAATGAACGAACACGAACGAACGTTAACGAACGCATTATCGAACGGTCACCAGCTAAATGAATGAACAGAGTCTATGTTAATGTTCGTTCATTTAACTAAACGAACGGAATTTTCTTTTCGTATTCGTTCATTTATTAAATTAATGAACATAAACGAACTTCTCGCTGAACAGTTCACGAACTGTTCACTGAATGTTTGGTTCGTTTACAACTCTACTTCTCTTCTTATAGATCTCTTTGTCTCTCTAATGTTGCATTCCCAAGCTTAATAAAAAAAGAAAAAAAGAAGTGAAATGAAATTAATTTTAGAAAATAAATGAATAGAAAGGAAATTGAGGAGGAAAAAGAGAAAGACTTTTATCTGTTTTTTTCTATTTTCATTTCTTTTCTTTTCACTTTCATCCCTTAAAAACTCAAGAAACAAATTTTTTAAGAAAAAACAACTCTGGAACACAATCTTTTTACTTTTCGTGTGTTTCATTCTATTTCTCTCCTTAAAGAAATTTGGGAACATAACGTAATAGCGAAGTATAAATGGAAGCACATATAGGCATAATAGTCGATCAAAGTCACCGGACTTCGGTGGAGACAACGGCTCAGAAACACATGTCAACACATGTCTTCGTGTTGGTGGCTGCATAAGAAAATGAGAAAAGGGCTACCGACAACATAAGGCAGGTTGTAAAGAGTCATGGTAGCTGTGCATATTAAAAGAAGAAAACAAATTTGGTGGCAGAATAGCAAAGAAAGAAAAGTATACTATTCCTCCCCCTTTAAATTCATCTACATAGTTTTTTTAACAGCCAACGAATAACTTTTTAAGTCCGATCACCCGGGTAAACCCATTGGCGAAAGGTCACCCACACCCACGAACACAGACAGCGCCGGTGACCAGACTTACCCACCATTCCAAAGGAAACCCACCACCTAAAGGTTCATTGTGGTAAAACCCTTGATCCACTAGGAGCATATTGCACCTAGTAAGACTCCAACTCATGACCTCCACTTTGGAAAGTCATAGGGTGCCTCCTTCTAAATCAGTTGATCTAGAACTCATTGACAATTACTCATTTGCTTCCACGGTTTATCATCCACACCATGATACATTTAAACGTTTCATTTCTTATATAAAGTACGAATGTTATAGATTTTTTGTTGCACAATGCTCAATTTCATCAATGTTTCAACGTGAACATTTTTAAACGACTTGTTTTTATATACGCTTCTGTTTGCTATGACCCCTAAGCCATGGAAAAATTATCTATGAAAATAATACTGATGAAAAACATTTCAGTTCTCATAATTTAACAAATTACGGTAGTCATATTCCTTTTGGGAAACTTAGTTCTAACAACTCATTCAAAATTCTCACAATCCGGACACATTTGTTATTTATTGTTGATTACTCACTAAACTTCTTTTTCGTAACAAGAAACCAAATCCGGACACATTCACTTATGTTCTTTCATTCCAAAATCTTCAGGCACTAATTATGATCTTCAAAGTTCAATACCTTTTTTGTGAACTTATACTCGTATGCTCTTTAAAGTTCAAACTATAATTAGCCTCTTTGCCTTATGTTGATTTTTTGAATACTCTAAAGTTGTTTACACTTAGAATAGGCTTTTATTTTATGTTTTATCCTCTGTTGGCGTACCTATCTTTGATTTTGATGATTTTTGTTTCTAAATAGAAAAGAAAAGACATAGTTTAAAACCATTTTAATTTACCACTACAAGAAAACTGGGCAATTGCTACCAATATTTACGACCGGAAAAACAGTTTCAGATTAACAACCGTTTAGCCACTGAAATCTTAATGGCAGCAAATTCAGTAACCTCCACACAGAAAAACGAATCGTTTTTATTTGCTTCTCCTGGTCTGAAACTACAGATAATTTAACTTAACTCACAGTTTTAAAAGCCATACCCGTGGGTCGGTCTAACCTACTAAAACATGAACCAGTAAATGCACTACGAGTCTATTTTCAACTACAAAGCCGTAACCAAAGCAAGAAAACAATTATGTGTTAAACCAGGTTAAACGGAAACAGTTTGGGCGCTTAGAAACAAAGGACAGCGTCCGCTTGCTTGAGCTCAACAGACACATTTACCCATTCAAATATTCCACAAACATGCTGATGAAAAGCAACTTCATGTTCAGATATATGAAACTATAAAAGCATTTGATACAACTAGATTTATACGTGCCAACGCTTATAAACCAGAGTACTGATTACCAACAAGTGTTTTACAGCTAAAAACAAAGACAAAAGTCATGTAGATTACTGCTTATGAAAATTGAGTGAAATAGAATAAAAGACTTGTGCTTAATTAGAAGATAGACCCAGTTCCTGAAACAAATCATCTCGAAATTTGAAGGCTTTATTTTCATTATAAACCGTAAGATCTGGCTGATCAAGCAGCAGCAGTGTTTCTGTGTAGGGGGAAACATAAAATGAGAGCCACCTTCCATCAATCCCAAGATCCACAAACTGTTTTGAGCAGGGCTCATAAACAACAAGATCTGAAAAATCATAAGCCTTGACAACTTCAAATATAGGTTCACCACTATTCCTAAAATCATGTATATATGTTGCATATGTGCCCGTGTTAATAGTGAATAGCTTTGTAAACGATCTTGAAACACCATCCATCTTCCATACAACAACAACTTTCATACTGTGATCAATTTCAAGCACGATAAGAGACTCCCTAAGCTTAGAAATTAACAACATTTGATCAGGATGCGCTAAACTGTCCGGGAGGTTTACTTCTTTCACTTGTCGTATCAAATGACATAATCAGATTACAAGTGCTAAATCCAGGTTCAACATCATCTGCAAGCCAATAAACAAGTCCATCCACAACTTCGGAATAAGAGGAAAACTAATTGATTTACGAGGGAGATTGCCATATGGACGTCTCCAAACTCCTGTGCTTAATGCGAAAACCTCAACTTGACGAGGGATGCTACTTATACTCTCTATATTGCTCCGCCAATTCTTATAATGACAATTGATTTTGACGATCTTAGGGTCAGCAGTCTCACGACAAACCCCGAAACCTAAAACAGTTGCATATAACGCTTGTTCCATATTTGGCACAACAACAGCAATCGTTTTTCTAACTGAAAAATTCCAAACAACAGCAATGCCCCTTCCAGGTATGCGACCATTACGGCCTGTGAGATAACACCCGTACAAACATAACAAGTCATGAGAGCTGCCGATCATGCTAGAAGATGTAAGCATGTTAACCAATAAGTGAACAGTTACCGGAACTCTTTGCTGGGGAAAGGTATCATCATCAACAACTGAAACATATTTTTGCTCAAATTTGTCAACTAAAACAGCATCATACCTTACAAGTAGATGTTGCTGTTGGGAGCGATAATGAGCGATAAAATGAGAGCTATCGATTGATGAAACATAATCCAAACTGTTATGGTTGCATGGAAACTCAAGTCTCGTATGCATGAAGCTATTTGAATAATTAATTGCACTTGCTGCATGTGCTCTTTGCTTTAGTCTAGTTTGTTACTATAATAATGGGTCAAGCTTCTACCCAGTAGGTTGTTTTTTATTTGTTAGGTTGTTGAGACTTTTGTGGTACTTTTTTCCTTATTTAAGTCTACTTGTAAATATGATCATCTTTCGAATACATCAAAAAATCACTTGAGTTTCCTTTATCACTTGTGTTCTTAATTATTCAAAAATACCAACAATTTTGGTATCAGAGCCAGGTTGGCTCACTTCTTGATCTCTTCCGAATCCCCATCCTTCCTGATACGCACCATGGCTGAAACCAACCTTCATCCTCAACACTCGACTACTGTTTCCATTCCGGTGTTCAAAGGCGAAGGATACAAACATTGGAGTATTCGAATGAAAACTATACTGAAATCTCGGGACCTATGGGACGTGGTGTACCTTGGTGTAACTGCTACAAATGGTTCCTCCCGAGATCACTAGGATGTCAAGCGAAAGGATGCCTTGGCTATGTCTATCATCCTACAGGGTTTGCATGATCAACTATTCTCACGCATCGCAGCCACCGACTCAGCAAAAGCCACTTGGGATACCTTACGGGTTGAGTTTCAATGGGATTCACAAGTGCAGTCCGTGAAGCTCCAAGGACTCCGTAGAGATTTTGAGAATCTCAGTATGAAAGATGATGAAACCATAGGGAACTACTTCTCTAGGGTCATGGACAACGTGGGTCGACAAAGGTCCTACGGAGAGGAACTTACCGATCAAAAACTTGTAGAAAAAATATTGCGGAGCCTGTCCGCGAAGTACGATTATGTGATACCTTCCATTGAGGTGGTGTTCGATTTGTCTGATGTCACCCCAGTAAAGTTGATGGGGTTACTTCAGTCCTAGGAAGAGCGGATTAATAGTCGAACACCCACCAACAGCCCAGTCAAAAAATCAGAACCACATGACGAACAGCCTCTCCGAGTTCTTCAAGATCCCCCAAGAAACCCTCGTGGTAGAGAGTGTGGTCGAGGGGCTCCCCGTAGGCGCGGATTTGGCGACGTCAAGGATCGTTCGATCATAGTAAAGTTCCTCAATGTCGTGTATGCAAGAAATACGGGCACCTCAAGAACGATTGCTGGTACAATAAGGATAACCAGGTCAATGTTGCTGAAAATGAAGAACCTCATGAAGAAAATGATGATGAACCACAACACCTGTTATTGGCCTTCCACGACAACCTTCACGATCAACTTGCCATGGTGTCTCACTCGCATGGTTCTCAAGATGCATTACACCGATGGTTTGTGGATTCGGGATGCTCAAACCACATGACGGGACGAAAATCTAGCTTTGTTTATCTTGACGAGCGGTTCAAACTTAGCGTGAAACTTGGCGATAAAAAAAGATTAGCCATTAAAGGAAAAGGCATAGTGCAGATCCATACTGGACAAGGTGACTACAAGCTGCTTGAAGATGTGTATTATGCGCCCAAGTTGGAATACAATCTGCTCAGCGTAGGACAACTCATGAGGAAGGGATACTCCATCCTCTTTGATGATGATAAGTGTCTAGTTCGAAACAAAGCCTCCGGCCAAATCATCATGGAAATTATGGTTGCGGTCAATAACATGTTTGTTGTTGATACCACATGCTTAATTGCACCTGTTGATAGTGTACCCAACAAACATGATATTGAAACACGTCGATGGCATCACAGGTATGGTCATTTACACTTTGATAGCCTCAAACACTTACATGATAAAGAGATGGTAGCCGGGTTACCCAAACTTACAACCAACATACGCTTTGAAGCGTGTGTTATGGGTAAACAAACTAGGAAACCTTTTAACTCCACATCATGGCGTGCCAAAACCAAATTAGGTCTTGTGCACACTGACCTGTGTGGCCCCATGCAAACTCCTAGTTTGGGTAACAGCCTATAGTATCTCCTGTTTGTTGATGATTTTACCCGCATGTGTTGGATTTATTTCTTAACCAACAAGAGTGAAGCATTTGAAAAGTTTAAAAGCTTTAACGCACTAGTGGAGGATGAGTGTAGCAACACTATAAAAGTTCTCTGCTCAGACCGAGGAGGGGAGTTTTGTTCCCACGAGTTTAACAACTTTTGTGAGAATTCTGGAATTAAGAGGGAAGTTACGGTTCCCTATACCCCCCAACATAATGGAGTTGTGGAACGCAAGAACCGAACAATCATGAATCTCACACGCAACATGCTTCAAGAGAAGGAACTTCCCAACTTTCTATGGGCTGAAGCCGTTGTAACCGCAGTCTACATAATCAACAGATCACCAACTAAGACTCTCCCGGATCAGACATTGTTGCATGCTTGGTCAGGTACAAAACCTTCGGTTAACCATATGAGAACTTTTGGTTGTATTGTTCATGGTGCAGTGCCTTCACAGCTACGGAAAAAGCTAGACAAGTGGTCTAAACGGGCCTTATTTATTAGCTACTCTAGTTCTACCAATGGGGCTTACCGACTTTACAATCCTGATACAAAAAAAAATTTGTACCAAAAGAGATGTTGAATTTTTTGAAGATGCAAAATGGAGTTGGCGATCCCTTGAAACAAGTTCAAGTAGTGGGTACCATTACCAATTTATTGACCCATTCTTTTTGATTCATCTAGTGATAGTACAAACACTATACCTAGTGAATCTATCAACCTAAACCAACATAACACAACTTCCCATGCGCGTGCGTGTGTGCATGAGGGAGGGAGGGGAAATATGTAATTGTCTTTTTATGTTGGGAAAATATGTAATTAATATGATTAGAAAGGATAAATATGTAAATGCTCCTTAAATAAAAAAAAACTCTTTTAAAAAGTTTGTAGCAAACAAAATAAAATATTAAAAAAACAAAAACAAAAGTAATTTAATAAAGAATATTAAAAAGCAAAAAAATAAAGAGCTAATTACATAAAAGATCTTTGTGGTTAAATCTATTTTCAATTTCAGTCATCAGATTTAAAACACAAGTTTGACAAAAGATAACACATTTGGTCCGGATGGAAAGTTAATTTTGCCGTTGATTAAAAACTAAAAAAACAAATTTAACTAAAAAATTATGGACCCACCACATTTTTAATACCCCACCGGCCCACCCCCACTCCACATCTCTTCCCCATTTCTCTATCAAATTACCACCACCACCAAGACACTAGTTTTTTATAAATATATTAATTAATAATATTTTATGTTATTATTGCAAGGGTATTTAATATTTTAATCATTTTTTTAAATTAACGGAAAAGTTAACGGCTCATTCAAGTTGGGACCAATTGTATTACGTTTTGTCAAATCTGTGCACCGACCTTGTAATTTTTCAAATCTAGGGAACGAAAGTGAAAACAAACATAATCACATGAACCTTTTATGTAATTAACTCAAATATGAAAGAAAAAAAACCAAGAAAAGAATAGAAATAATGAAAACCACATTAAGAAGATGTATCCGAGTGTCCAACTTGAGTTGGTTCTATAAGGGCTGAAGTTGTTAGGACCTAGGGAAGTGCAAATGTAGTCTTTAAAGTCCATTGTACAACTATTTATTAACAACAGAAATATACATGTTACGAAGGTGGTACAATGTATAGTTATAGCATCTTGCTTTAGCTATTTATTCATATCAAAGACTAACATAGCTATTGCAAATTTTAAAATTGAAGTTAATATATCAAAGACTAACATAGCTTTAGCTACCCAAACAACAGGTTTAGATTGGTAATTTAAGGCGTTAAGAATTGATTTAATGGATCAATTTTGGCTTCGGATGATTTCATACTTAGAATATTTTCTAGTGTAGAGTATGAAACTTCCGAAGCAACTTCTACTTTGCACTAAGTGCATGCATGCAAAAAAGACTTGAGTTGTTTTGGGTGCATCAGTCTTTCATTAAACCTTACAAGATGAAATCAAAGAATTAAAAAGAAGCAATCTAAACCCCATAATCGATTTAGGCACAAGGCCACAGTGGAATCGAAAGAATAATTTGATGTTGGTAAGAGGTGAAACACATCAAATTCAGAAAGAATGATCAAAGGTGTCAATCATGGTGAAAAGAAAGAAAACATAGAGTTGCAAGATGGGGCTTTATTCAATTGTATTGTGGTGTGGAATCCAGTGCAAATTAAAAGTTTCAATCAGAAGAAAGAAGAGAGGATCGCAGGAGACAAAGCATTTGGAATCAAGAATCGAAAGGTTATTGATCATAGGCCTGAAAAATGTTAAATTTATGTTTAATTCGGAATCCGGTTGAAAATCATTTGAAGAATCGAAGCAATTAACCTTCAACACAAATTAGATAATCTCATTTCAACAAAGACAACGTTAACATTGCTTAATATTGATCAACGGATCTAGAGAGTCAAAGTCGAATTGCAAACCGGAACTTAAACAAAGGATGAAGAAGATGGACTAACACAATCGGATAATAACAAGATTAAAATTTATTGTTTAGGGCAGTGAATGATGGAATTAGACATAATCAAGAAATTAATAAGATTAGAAGTAAAGTTAATGTCAATAAAAAAGTCAAATAAAAAAGGGAAACTGATGTAAATTGGCGGAAATTAAAGGGTTAAGTGTGTTAAATAGTTAGTTATTAACCGCCAAATCCAACCTATAAATAGGTTATGTTAAGTATGTGGAATAACAGTGTGTTTGTGCGTGTAATTGTGTTCTCGATTGTTCTTGTTTTCCCACCGGGTTCACTACACATTCATGTGCAGGACCCATATCATGTTCATCCAATATTGATCCTAATCTATGATCCGGAGGGGCCGCAACACTCTCACAGACTAAGCATCAGAATTATCCTAACAAAGACGATTACAAGTTTACATCCAGGTCTCCCGTCGTATTTTTTGTAAGTAGTTTAACATCAATTCCGTACTTCATTTTTTGCATTCATTAAATTCTTTTGTAGGTTTTACTCATTGTTTTTATATTTTTGTATAGTGCTTTTGCAAGAAATCTGAGTAGGTTGCATGATGGCAACCTGTAGAGCGGGTCAAGCTCCAAGACTAGAAAGGAGAGTTCAAAAAAGTTGGGGCAATTTTCTGATATCTTCTTTATTCAACTCGAAATGCTTAAATACATAAACAACGAAAGGAAAGTGCAATAACAATATAACAAGAATAAATGATAAATGGAAATCATGGGTTGAAAGTGGAATCATGGGATTAGACTTCCTCTGCTACAAGTCACGAGATCATGCCTTCACTCAATCAAGTAGCATTCTAGCATCTGGGTTTCCTGCTTGATCATGCCTTCATGGCCTTCTACAGTAGCATGTTCCTCATTAGCGGGCCGATCCAAATGTTGGGTTGCATCATTGCAAGCCTAAAACTCGAACATACACGAACGTGAAGATTAATGGAGGAGATTTACGTTTGTTGGAGGTTGGTTTTGAGAGATTACAAAAGGTTACAATTTTGTCTCAACTATACACTCCTTACTTTCAATATATGCACTAAATTCTACATCAACACTAACAACATCATTCCTTCTTTTGTAGGAAGGCGTATATAAAAGGGTTGGCTGGATTTCTCAAAAGACGGTAGCTTTTGGTTGGTGACATATGTGTTTCAGTTGTGTCAAAAGTAAAGATGTTTTGGTGGTTTCAAAGATGTGAACTTTAGTTATGAAGCAGATGGTTAGGTAGGGTTGTTTATGGTAGGTTCTTTTGTTCATCTTCAAACCTATGAATTTTTGGGGTCGTTTGGATATTTGTTATCAACGGGCACCATTTTGGGGAACAATTAAGAATGTGTAAATATGGTTTATATGTTATTAGACAGTTATGTTACTATAGGTTAGCACATTACATTCAAGTTGACATGAATTATACTTACACTTCCATACTAACAACTAGTGAAATACATTTTCAAGTTTGTTATTTTAATATAGAGATCTAACATCCTCTTATCTTTATGGGTTATTGGATTTAAAGTATCCTAACTTTCAGTTATTGGTCAGGATTAATCCTGACTTAGAAGTATTTATAAACACTTCCTGAGCTTATTTTCCATTTAGGATCTCTTACTAACTCAGCGTTAACTTTGTTAGTTTTTTGATGATACGGACTGCTTATGCGCCAAAACACCAAGCAAAAAGTTAAATTTTATCATCAAAATCGTCAATTTAAAACCACTACACCCTGAAACCTGTCAATATTTTGAAGCACTTTAACTCGTTGAAGGTAGATTTCAAATGACAACAGATGCTAGACATCAAAAAATGAACCTGATGAAACGCAGATGGTAAAGTTAAAAAATAATTTAAATTTAGTATCATTTCATCAAATGAGAGCTTGTGTATTTGCTTGATTTAAAATTTCAGTAGTTTATGTTTCAAATCCAGTTGCAAATCAGTGTACATATGGTCATTGATTCAATCACATTGCTTTTTCGTTGAATTGGTGCATTATTTGATTTGCTTATGACATTCAATAAAAATTAAGTGTATAGTCCATGTTTGTTGAACTAGTTATAGCAGCCCTCTTAAGTTGTATCGTGCATTATTTGTTGAATTACTAGTTATTGATAAAAAGTAGGCGCATAGTCCATATTTGGGGTTTTTTGAGTTATAATATTAATCAGATTATGAATTGACTAGGTAATTAATTAATTGATATAATAACAACGGAATATCATGTCCATATTTGAGTCCAAGTCATTGTAATATTTGTGTTAGTCATAATCAGCACAATTAATGTTGATGTTTATAAAAATCTCTTTTTAATGAATTATAATTTAAGGAACACATTAGGCATACTTAGAAAATGTGGTTTTTAATGCATAAGTAACAACACAGATAAGTCGATGCAAACGACTTATGTGACAAACATGGGGACACAAATATTGAGAAAATTGAAATTTTCAGAAAAACACAACATACAACTATACGACTTGCTGCGTATAACCGCTTATGATATTGTATTACTGTTTACTCTTATAAAAAGCAGTCTACGTTGGTTGGCTCGAGTATCTCAGCAATCTACGTTCGTTGGATTGCTCGTGCGGCTCATATTGTAGTTTTATAGATTTTGCGTTTCCATAAAAGTTTTTTTAATTGAATTAAAAATAAATAAACAAGCCAATTCAAGCTCGTTCACTTGACAAGTGAAAACTGTTAAAGAAGAAGACCATTCAGTGCAAAAAAAGGCAATACAACATGATCTGAAAAACAAGTTGATACTCAGATCATAGTAATACCATGGGTGTTTAATATTCGGTTTCAAACAGATTAAACTAAAAACAGAAACGAACCAAACCGAAACCGTTTACAACCATACTAAATCACATATTCTATATTCAATTCGGTTTTATACCACACCTAATTAGGTAGTTAAAACACAAGGATAGTATGTGTTCCAATAAATAGTAGGGCTGGTGTTATCTTTTACCTGACCCAAACAGCCTTTTGCAACATCTATTCATAGCAATTGCAGATAACATACCCTACAACTTCATTAGCTACTTGATGTTTGCCTCAAATTCTTGAAATCTACTATAGCATTAACCAAAGTAACTAAGTATGCACTGGCGGAGGATTTAAGGGGCCATGGGGGGCCGCCGCCCCACTTTTTTTTTTCGTTGGTAGTGTTAAACTTTAGTCCGGTAGTGTAAATTTTTGGTCTAGTAGTGTAGAATTTTATATAAAACTCGAGTTCGCATTCGCACCCCCTTAAAATAAATTAATTTTGCCCCCGCCCCCTTACGGATATGTTCAAGCTCCGCCGCTGTAAGTATGTTAGAAATAATAATAACAAAATCATCAGGAAAGCCAGCCATTCAAAATTTGAAAACAGTCAAAACACAAGTGCATCAAGACTCCTGCCACTTGACCCCAAGGATTATGTACAGACACTCTAGCTATAACTAGAAGACTTCCGGAAGCTTTTTGAAGATTTCTGAATGGATTTCGAGGGTTAAGTCGTCTGACATTTTGATTGTGGAAGATGATTATGGTCTCAAATTCTACGGTTTATACGAGGGATGAAAGGGAAGATTTGATGGTTTAGAGGCAACACGACGCCGTATAAAGTGGAAAAGTGGAAAAGTGAAGTCTGGGCCGGTGTTGGGCCAATCCTACGGAATGTGCTCAAAT
Source organism: Flaveria bidentis (assembly GCA_018326385.1). Classification (NCBI taxonomy): domain Eukaryota; kingdom Viridiplantae; phylum Streptophyta; class Magnoliopsida; order Asterales; family Asteraceae; genus Flaveria; species Flaveria bidentis. The sequence goes on from BJCM01151853.1 coordinate 18,266, forward strand.
TTTATAAAACACTAATTGATGCTCAAACACTAATTTTTTTCCTAACCTTTTTCTGTAATATAACATGTGGCAGTGTAGAAACAAAACAATATTACTTAAGGTCATAAATGCTCAATTAGGATAATTGATAGTCAACTAAGATATAATATGCAATTAAGGCAAAATGATGATGTTATTAGGCCTAACGTGCAACATCTCACGGAAAAACAATGAAAGTCTCTTTATATGGGACAAGATGCATTTCCCTCAAATGTGTTTTAAAACCGTGAGGGGTGAGCGCCTATGGGTATGCCACTGCTAATGCGAACTATATCTGGTACAGTACTTAGGTTGTTACAAATGGTATTAGAGTCAGGGTTAGGTTGGTGTGCTAGCGAGTGCGCTGGTCTCTTAATAAAGGATGATGTAACATCTCAAATCGGTTGTGAAGGGGAACAAAAGTCTCCTTATATGAGGCTGGATACATTTTCTATCGGATACATTTTCTATCAGATACATTTTAAAACCGTGAATGGTGAGTGCTTGTGAGCATGCTGCCGTCAAAACGCACAATATCTAATACAATACTTGTGATGTTAACAATGCTAAATAAAATGATGATGTTGTGTGGGCCTAACGATGTCGACTTATGGTCACCGATGTCGACTTATGGTCACTGATGTCAAATTATCATTGTAATGCAACTTCTAAACATAAGACTATTTTAATCTAATTTTATATTTGTTTAGTTAATTTAATATCATTTAATTTTGTTTTTGTTATTTGTATGTCATAAATAGAAAAATGAATAATAAATTACTATTTTAGTCCCTTAGTCCTAATTATGGTTTTAATTTAATATTTTGTTTATGACATTGACGGTCCAATAATATTAAACATGTTTTCAAGTTTATTAAAAATACTAACACCGTTTTGTTAACTTGATGTAAATTTACAAGCTTACCCTTATGATTAAATAACAATCTTATTAATAACAATAAATGGTAAACCGGTCACAAAGTACCAATTGCAATGGGGTCGCAAACTGATAGTCACAATTTTGTCGTTAACTTATTGACAATATACGGGTCGAAAAATCCAATCGCATCGTTAAGTTCGTGATAGTATACACGGTCGAAAAATCCAGTCGCAATATAACATCGGTCGCGAAGTTGGTCTCAAAATTATATTATCCACAAAGGTTTTCACGACCTCTTTTTCTATTGCAAAACGATCGCAAATAACATTTGCTACTGTTTTCGGACCAACATCAGTTGCAATTGGCTAGTTTTCTAGTTGTGTAACTCTTTTCATATTTACAAATACGAGAACTACCCGTTTGGAGTTAAGAAGAAAGATTGGAAGGGAAATCATTACTATAGATTATTACGAGTATTTGTGGTATCTAACTAGTTATAATCTAACAACTTGATTATTTTTTAATAATTATGATTTTTATAAACTAACTTATTTTACATTGACACAAGAGAGTTCAAAATAGATATAACTATAACACACTACACTTGTTCACACAAAACTTAAAGTACGAGATCATATGAGTTGGAGTATATATAGAAACAAGTTAATTTATAAGAAAAATAAAACAACTTATTTGACGAGATCACGGATTTTTTTTCTATTTATTAAATGGTCTGTCATATAATTATCATATTATTATTTTTCTTATATCAAATGAGTAGTTTAAATAACAACTTTTATTATGCACTCTAGACATTAACTAGGTTTTTTTATTTTAAATAACTTATTTATGACACAATCTAGCTAAGTTGTAAGGATCTTGATCGTTCAATAATTTAGTATTTTTTATAGAGTTAAATGCGTTTTGACGTCCCTGAGGTTTTATAAAAATTATCATTTAAATTCAAAAGTTTAAAATGTTGTCATTTGAATTCAAAGGTTTTACTAAAATTATCATTTGAATTCATTTGGTTACACCTGACTAAGACGATTATTTTTTTCCGTTAAGTTTCCAATATGATAGTTATTTTAAATAAAAAAAATTACAAAATAAAAAACCAACTCACATGAGGGTTTTTATATGTTTAGACTCTTTTAATAATTGTAGTTATGATTTGACTTTATAATTGTATTTTATTATTTTTTCTTGTTATGTAATTTGGTTTAGTAATTATGTAACTTTTGTCCGTTTTATTAATTAAACATAGATTTTTTTGGTTTAAAGCTTAATTATTATTACGATGATTGATGTTTTATGATTATTATTCATGGGCAGTTAATGTTATTTTATAAATTTTTTTTATACTTTTACGATAATTTTTAATGGTTATAATTCAAATAATTTATATTATATAACTTGTTTGTTTATTTATATATATTTTTATTTTGTACGTTTTATAAAGTTAGAAATGAATCATTTTTAGTTAGTTACTCTTATTTTTTATTTTATATAATATGATGTCTAGAGATGTCTTTCTTGATTAAATGAAAAAAATACCGACCATCATTCCTAGTAAAATAAATTACAATGGTGATTATCAAAAGAAGACTGAATGCTTAAAACTTACCATGTAGAGCTGATTTTTTTATTTCGTACTTTTTTTGACTAAAATACATTTAATTTAGAAAACTTAGCGGCGTTAATTTGAAGTAGTTAAGTGGATTTAAATGATAATTTTTGTGAAACTTTTGGATGTAAATAATAAAATTTAAACTTTTGAATTCAAATAATTATTATAAAAAACCTCGGGAAAATAAAATGTATTTAACTCTTTTTATAAGACCGTTGTTAAGTTGAGAAATAAAAAGAAAAAGAAAAGTTGGTGTAATCGGATAATGGAGAATATGCATCGGGAGATTTAGTTTAAGATTTTATCAGAAATAACAAACCTCATTGAATATTTGATAGGTTGTGGGGGATCCTAACTAACATCGTTTTGTCTGTCACCTTTTTGTACATCACAGCCTGTCTATTAATTTTCTCAACCCAAATTCAAATCTAATTTCGATTTTCTTATTATGTATAAGTTATTTTTTTATTTTTATGACCAATTGTACCTCCCTCATTTGAAAATGTCTGAGTGGTATCTTAATCAAGTTTATTGATAATTTCAATTGGGATCGCGCCTTCAAATTTTGTAAGAGAAAACTCAAATTAGGATAAGAGTGAGTTGATGTTTACCTTCTCGTGGTTTGTTCATGTTTGTCATTATCATTCAAATTTCTTTTTCTTTGCATCTGGATCCCCAACGTTTAAAATTTGGTGCCATTTGCATCAAATAAATTAACACCGTTATAATTAAACTGTTAAAGTCATAAAATTACAAAACTACCATTTTAAAAAGAAACAAAAACCCCCAAATGTGCAGCCCTAATTTAGTTGTATGCATATCAACGACATATGCAAAAGAGGTGAGATGGAGAAATGGGAGAAATTGACTTGTGCTGGGGAAAAATCAACGTGGGAATTGACCTGTTTGGCTTCACAAACCGATGTGGTTCATCAACACTCGCTAACACCTCCGAACACGGGTTATTTGCTCATGTTCTACATGTGCAACTCCTTTGGTCAATTCCTATTTTCTACATGTGCAACTCTTTTGGTCAACAAGAACTACACATTGATCATGTTCAAAACCACTAACCTGATACTTGGACACACCATTCCAAATAACCATATAATTTAAGACATTAGACTTGGTTTTTTCAAATATCTTGGTAACAACAAGAGTTAAAGGTCCATGACACTTTGCAATCATCTTGCGTACGACAACTATTCTTTTCATTATGTACTCTCTAATGAACTCTAGGCAAGTTATAATAGGCTTGTCTCTTTCCCCAACTAGTTGCTTATTGAAAAACCTCATAAAAATTATTCAACAATACATCATATTTTGATCTCCCTGTAATTAAATTCATTTGTTAGTTAGATAGAACTGAACAAGAAAATAAGAATAATTCAAAATTATCTTACCAATGAAATAAGCTCTTGACCAATGTCTCGGTGGAATTTGTTTAAACCAATTATGTGTCGCCTTATCTTGTTTCAAAACTTCCTTCAAAGCCTTATCAAACCCTTGTGTTGTTGTTGCACTTGCATACTTTCAAAGTAGCTCTTTATACAATTGACCCTTTCCCTTTTGTTTTATGTTCTCATGGATATGTCTCAAACAATATCTATGCTCAGCACTTGGAAACAATTTACATATTGCAGGTATTATGCCCTACATGTAAATTAAAAGCATGTTAAATTATTGAACTTCTAATTGGAAACTTATATTTATAACATACCTTTTGCCTGTCATTGATAAATGTAAAATTAGAGTTGGAATATAGGTCCAAATCATCTCCTAAACACTTAAAAAACCAAACCCATGAATTTGCACTTTTAGATTCAACAACTGCATAAGCAACTGGATAAATCCCATTGTTTGCATCTACTCCAACTGCTGTTAAAATTTGTCTAGGATAAGGCCCTTTCATGAAACATCCATCCAACCCTAATAGTTCCCTTCCACATATCTTAAATCCTTTCTTCAAGCCACCTAAACATATGTAAATCCTCTTAAACTGTCTGGTTTGACTATTTGGATTTGGTTCTCTCTCAACATCAATCTTAATTGCCGTGCCTAAAAAAGTTTAATAATAAAGATTAGATCTATTAAAGAAAGTTAAATAAGAATTAAACATTCATACCAAGATTTCATCTAATAGTTCATCACAGTAGTCACTTAGGTTTTCATATTGTCCCTTATAATCTCCTTGAAGCCACTTAGTTGCAATCGCCTTAGCCCTAAAAACCTTATTAGATGTCACCTGCACTTGGAATTTTTGATGAAGCATATCTTGTAAAGCCTTCAACGGTATTTCTGGGTTGACTCTAACAGTTGGTTCAATCTCCTTGGCCAACCAACTTATAGTGAACAACTTGACGTCTCGTGTCTAAGGCACTAGTGTTCCTCGATAAAGTTTTAACAACCCAGGTTTGTTCTTTTTTATTGTACAAAATATGAAATAACCATGGGCAACTAGGTGTTGGAATTTTCTTTTTAGGTTTGAACTTTGTTGACTTAGAAATATCAACCTTTTCAGACCCATCACTCCACACATCGGTTTATCCCAACCTTGTTACCTTCACACCTAAGCACAGTTGGGTTTTTTCCCAAACACACAACACAAAACTACATTTATCATTCCTTAAGATATACAACTGCCTTCTACTCTCTATTGTATGTTTTTTTTACCATGGGCCTAATATCATCTCTACTAGCAAAATCCTGACCAAGATAGAAAGAACAATCCCTAATTTGTCCCTCATTCTTCTTCTCTTTTCTAATGTTTTTCAATGCTCTTTGCAATGGAGGTTTATCATCAGACTCGCATACGCTATCAAAGTCATCAAGCTCAAAGTCGCTCATATTATCATCTTCCTCATCAGTTATTTTTTCATCTTCATAATCAATAACGGAAAATTATCCTCTTCTACTATGAAGTCATAATCTTCATCATCATCTATCTCATAATCTGCATTATTGACTTTATACTCAACATAAATCTCAATAATTTCATGTTTATTAACATGTTTAATGAAGTTAGTAACATCCTCATTATTAGCTAATGGCCTTAAACCATAATCTAATTCATCTCCGAGAATTTTACATTGAAGTTTGATTACATCTTCTTTTTCATAACCGAATTTCTCTACCATATCACAAACCTTAATAATAGAGAAACGGTCTGAATCAACCATGTCAACAAGATCAATCTTACCCCCGCGTACGTTATATCCGAAAAATTGCTAAACTCACCCCTTGGTGAAGTTTGATAGTGAAGAAGCTAGGATTTTTACCATACATGATGTTAGCATCGAAGGCTTCTTCTAGTCGAACCAACCATTCCCCACCGTCTATAGTTGAGCACATCTTCAATTGCTCGTGGAAGCCCTTGATGTAATTAAAATCGATGGAAGAAAGCAACGATGATACATCTAAAGCGAACAGTGATGCACGATGGAACAATGAAGGATACGTGATGAACATGCTTCTTACGTAACTAAAACTAGGGTTTTGTTTTTTTTAATGCAAAATTACTTAAATGCCCATTAAAAGGATAATTATTTAACCTTAATTCTAACGGTGTTAACTTATTGGATGTAAATGGCACCAAATTTTAAACGTTGGGGATCCAGATGCAAAGAAAATTTTTTTTGAATGATATTGACAAATGTGAACAAACCACAGGGAGGTAAACGACAATTCACTCGTAGGATAAATTTTATCCCTCAACCATGAGCATTTTAGCGATACTTAAATTTGCGACTTCCACTAAAGAAAACCATTGTGCCAAAATCTCTTTTATCCATATGTAAGTTATTAATCCATACATTGGTCACTAACTAATACCGTAAAAGCCGGTTAAAAAGCATTTTAAATTGTTGGTTAGAAATCAGTTATAGGATTTAGTGCATGCATTTTTTGTTTCATAGATTGGTTATGGAAACCTGTTAACTATTTATAGTCGTTGACTTTCCAAAACTAGTCGTTTTCTAAGTACTATATAGCCGTTTATAGTCGTTAAAGTTAAACATCGTTTTTTTTTTTTACTATTTACCCTCATATGTTAGTTTAGATATTTAAACATATTGGTTTCATTACAACAATTCTTTACATCTTAAATTGCCAAAAAAAAGTTAAAAGACATAGTGTTAAATTTTAACTCGATAGTGTAATTTTTTGACCCGGTAGTGTAATTTTTTGACCCGATAGTGTAAATTTTTATATAAATATCAAGTCCGCCCCCTAAAAAAAATTTGATAGTGTAAATTTTTATATAAATATCGAGTCCGCCCCCTAAAAAAATTTTTCGCCCCCGCCCCCTTATGAAAATATTAAAGCTCCGCCACTGCATAGTGTCATATAAATCGTATCATCTAATAAATCATCAAAAGACATGTGATCTCCCATCTAATAGTATTAAAGTGTTGTGGTGTCTTTTATTTAAGTAGTGAAGGTTAAGGTCTTTGTGATGAATGTATGGTGTAAATTTAAAAATTAATTTTGATGTGTGAGTTTGCTGTTTAAAAATATCTAATAAATTTGTTTAGAAGTTATATCATGACAAATGTCTATAGCTTTTTAGCTTTTATCTCATTAACAATCCTAAAATAACAAAAGTACTATAAAGCATGGTCTACAGAATCATCTCTAAATGGATTAAACATATTAGTGTTGAGTGAGGGATATTAATTTATCATACTTTACTTTAAGATGTGATAAAATTTTTATATAATTATATTTAGGATATTTTCACTAAGAAAACATGAATGTTTAGTATTTGCGGGGTGTTTGTGGTTTGGTTTTTATGATTTTTAGCTTAAAATTAAAATAATAAAATAGATACCAATCTTATTATTCTGTTTAAGATGACTGGTTTTTTATAAACAGTGAACCAAACCATTTTGAAATTAGAGTAAACTTCACTTTTGCTTCTTGTGGTTTGGTTAAAATAACGGTTTTTCACCAAACGTTTCAAAATCGTGATTTTTGCTCCTTGTGGTTTGCAATTCGTTTCAATCAACTCCAACCCATTAACACCGTTAATTTTTCTCTGTTAACTCCAGGGACATTTTAGTAATTTTTTACTAAGGACTATTTTTGACATTTCCTTAAACTTGTTTAGTAATTTAAAAGACCAATTATGTAATTTTAGTAATGCCATTTATATAAACTTTTCTGTCATCTACAACACACTGCCATCAGCCACCATCATCGACGCCGCAACCGGTCACAATCACTGACGCCGCAACCGGCCACCATCACCGACGCCGTCACCGACCACCAACACCGACGCCGTCACCAGCCACCATCACAACCCTTCTTCAATATTTATTCAGACACCAAAACCCACCCCATCACCTCTTGCCACCAACATCCACCTGGCCATCTCCACCATCACACCACCACCCACCTCCACCATCGCACCACCACCATCGCACGCCACATGTTACACCAACCACCGCATCGCCACCACACGACCCTAGATGGAGCCTTATCACATGCGGCCAACCACCATCACTCTCATATCTCCACCATTGATTTGCTTCAAAAACCCTAAATCGATTTGGGTGTGTAGAGATGGTCATGTATAGTATAGATTGGACGATGACGATGGTGACAAATGAATAGCAGTGGCGACGGTGCAAGGGGTTGACGGTGGTGGTGGTTGTGTTGTGGAGGTGGTGGCGGCTGTGTTGTGGTGGTGGTGGTGGTGGCTATGTTGTGATTGGTGGCTTCTAGGGTTTTATTTGGGAAGAGAGTTAAAAAGAGAGAATATGTGAGTGAGAGCTATATATTTGTATTAATAAGAAAGTTTAAGGAATTACGTTATCAGCCCCTATTAGTAAAACGTCAAAAATACCATTATAATTAACAGACTTATTTAACGGTGTTAATAGGTTGGAGTAAATTGAAATGAATTACAAATCATAAGGAGCAAAATCGTGATTTTGAAACGTTTGAAGAAAAACCGTTATTTCGACCAAACCACAGAGAAGAAAAGCAAAGTTTACTCTTGAAATTAAAAATCAACCATCTAAAAGTGAAAAGAAAGCCCAAACCAAGAGCAACAACGACCAAACAATTTCATGTTTAAACAGAACTAGAGATGCCCTATTATCTATACTATAAAAAAGTTTCATATTTTAAAACATTTACAATGAATTTCTAAGAAAAAATTTTATGAATCTCCGTATCATTGTTACATCCCATTCATATAGATATTCCTTATAAGTTATAACTTAAGGACATTGGAATATATATATATAAAAGAAAAACTAAAGAGAATCCCTAAATATACGAACAAACTATTTAATCCCCATAATTATTTTACATATTTATAAATGATTGGAAGAGAAAAACTTTTTATTAGAAATAAATAAACAAGTGTTATTATATTAAATAGGAGATAGATATGATGTATATTGAGTGTGTGAGCTTTTGTAGAAAATAACTAAATTTTAAAAATTAGATATAAACTAGTATTAAGCCTCTCACATTGCAGCGAACAACGTAAAAAACATTATCAATTACACACCATCATGAACGACTACCAATATTGACAAAACTCATATTATAAAAAGACAAAAAGAAAAATAAAAACGAACAAAAAGTATGCGTAAAAATATCGAACCACGAAGGCAAAACATAAAATATCTAGAACAATAGGCAAGTAGATCTAACATCAGCACGTGCGACGTTGCAGTTAAATGAGAAAAATGAATATAAAAACGTTGAACCACACATGCACGTTTCATCGTGTTAACTCGCAAAATTTTGACCGAAAGACGAAAATATTTAGAATATGAAATGTGGGAACCAAAATTAAAAGTAGAAAAAATATTGAGGTTAAATTATAAAAGATATAAAAGTATTGAAATTAAAAAATGTTAAAAATTAAAATAAGAGGTGGGTACAACCCACTATACACATGATACAATTCATGATGCATGACCAAGTTGATATTTAGTATTATATAAATTTTAGTTAAATTATAAAGATAAAGACTGGAGAATCATTTTTACATAACTAAATAACTAAACTAGGTATATAAAGTTGGCTTTCTGATCAAATGACATGAAGATGGTAGTTTAGTTTTAGGATCATTAAAATCTCAAAGTTTAAAGCTAACTTTTTTTTCCACAATGTTAGGTTTCTCCTTTAATGAGTCAAACCTAATCCAAATCCGTATAAGCAATTAACATTTAATCTTAATTTTTTTTGCATATTATGAGTAGTTTTAAACGTTATTATATACATATATATATATATACATATATATACATATATATATACATATATTATATATGTATACATATATATATATATACATATATATACATATATATACATATATATGTATATATATATGTATATATATACATATATACATATATGTATATATATATATATAAATATGTATATATATATGTATATATATATGTATATATATATATGTATATATATATATATATGTATATATATATATATATATATATATATATACATATATACATATATATATATATATGTATATATATATATACATATATATATACATATATACATATATATATATATATGTAATATATATATGTATATATGTACATATATATGTACATATATATATACATATATATATACATATATATATATATGTATATATATATATGTATATATGTACATATATAT
>BJCM01151854.1:0-18169 GCA_018326385.1 Flaveria bidentis
TGGCAGACGAAAAAAGGCAACACCTTGGGCGATTTTGGAGCTTTCAAAACACCAAGTTTCAATCTTTTTTCAAGGGAATCGAAGCTTTAAAGATGATTTCAATGAAGAATTCTAAAGTTTCATTCACCAAGATGTCCGGCTAATCTCTTGGTAACTAACCCTAGGCATAGGATTCATATTTTGATTACTTGTTTGTGTTGACTATCTGATTGCAATTTTTGAAGTGACTAGCCTTTCATTCATTTAATTGTATTTGCTTCACAAACAGATTTGATTTGTAATTTAACTTTCAAACATTCGATTGTCATTCGATTTCTCATAATAATCGCTAGCATATCGAATTGGTAGTTAGGTTTTCATCGAAGTGCTTGTGTTCCAAATCGTTACACCACTTATTAGATAGTTAAAGCAAGTAGTTTTCAAATCATATTGAATCCGAAGACTAGGGTTGGTTGCTTCCTTCTTATTATTGTTAATTAATTTAATTTCAATTTCGCTTTTTGTTAAGTAAGTAATTTAAATCACCCGCAATATCGGTTTTATTTTATTGTTTAATTTAAGTTAGTTAACAATTGATCTTCCACACGCTCCTTGGATTCGATACCCTACTTACCCTTTACTAAAGGTATTTAGGTTTTATTTGATTGTACCTTCGACTGCGATCAACCATCAGTGTAATTTACTCTAAATGTAACGAGGTGTCGAGCCATGTTATTTTTCCTGCTTGATTTATAATGTATTATGTTCTCTGTCAAAATCTATATATCATATAGTTTTAGAACCGTAATTCTTGGATTTTTTAAAATAAATTATAACATACATTTTACAAGATTTAAAGCTTTTAATGTTCAATTATGAGACACTAGCACTTAATCCTGTTAATAATAACAACAAATACTTAAGGGTTGTTTGACAACATATGAATGATTAAAAATTGAACTAATAAAAGATCTGAACCATTAAAAGCTAACATATCGCTTAACTATTTAAATACAAATGTCTAACCAATTCAGATAAGAGATTTTAACAATTCAGCATTATACCTCTTAACCATCAACATTAGTATAACTAGTTTTATACCTGTCCGGTGGTCGGGTATCTTAATGTCATAATAACATGATTGTAATTTATCATATAATTATATCAACATAGTTATTATATTAAGTAAATTTGAAAAGACAAATGGTCTGGCAAATACTTGCAAGAAGCAATTCCATAGAATGGTTCTACTTGGAGGTTTGAAATGGAAGAATAGGATTAAAAACAATGTGCAAAACTACAAGCCAAAACCTCATGACAAAATCCCAAAATTTCTCAATGATAATGCATCCTCTATTTGAAAACAAAATTGTTTCTTAAAGAAACACCAAATACACAATCTAGTAACAGTAGAAAATTACATTAAAAACAACAAACTCTAATTCATTTGTTTAATGAGCTTGTTGATATAATCTTCATGATAATCTGCTTCTCACTCTTCTAACATAGTGATTTCTCTTTTTCTTTAAGTCACACAATAAAGTCTTCAGGTAAATGGCCTTAACATAGTCAACCGACAATAGTTCATAGAAGCATCAGTAATGTGCAATCAATTATCCTTGTAAATCTTCTCATAATCACAACGCACCACCATCCAAATGCATCTTTAACCTGTAATAAGAACACAAAATATAAATTAAATAAAATTAAAGTTTTTACGTGGTATATTTATAATTGGTCGAGATTCACAAAAGATACTCATCTTACCTCTTCAAAACATTAAAGCTGATAAATGCCCAAATAATCATGTTTGTATTAAAGTTAAAGGTAAACCAACCATGGATCCATCTCCTAACATGACTATGTATGATGAAGGCTTAAGGTCTACTATGTACCACTTGTCATCCCTTGCTTTGACTTCTTAACCAGTGACTCCCCGTTGCTGCAAAACAGTGATGAAATATTTATCATTACAAAGCTCATATTTTTCCAACTCCTTGTTAACCATGAGACTCCACACAATAATCAATATAATCAAGTTCTAGCAATCTTAATCTAACAACATTGAAGATAGATATGAAAAAAAACTAACTGTGTAACTTCAACCAACTTTTACAGGTCCGACTCTAAAAATATGACCAAGCAAAATAGTCAAAATAAACCTACAGAAAAATGGAGCAAGTATTGAACAACCATAACCTCAAAGATGTAAACATTCAAACGTTTAAAGAGTTAGAGAAAAAGTGTTTAGATCATTTTATACAACTCACCATGTCAATAGCGTAAAATTTATGTTATATCTTTTGGATCTTCTTCTCTCATTTCCACACCTCAAACTGATTCCTGTCAACTCTTCAAATATTTTACCTTTAATCTTCAAAATCTAAACTTATTAATAGAACAAAATCAACAAACATACGATAACAAATCCATAAAACTCAAGTTAAAAATGGAAGCAATGAGATTGCACATACATTTAATCAAAACCACTAACTAAGGAAGGAATTAAACAACCAAAAATACCAAGTCACAAACCGTTTTCTTCAAAATTACATCAACTAATATTTGATTAACTCTTTTATCACCAATTTCCACATATACGTAGAACCCAAGGCGTATTCGAAGAACATCAAACAAAACCCTAAAAAAGAATATGATGGTTACCAATGGAGAGAGCGATGACAAAAGGTAACAAAAGAGTAGAAGAAAACAACCACAATCTAAAAAGAAGCAAACTGATGAAGCAAATAAGAAATACATACCTGAAAGAGTTACATCGAGATGCACGGTTCCACAGAATTGAAAAAGATGGGCTGAAATGGTTCGATTTGGTTGTTGAGATAGATATATAGATGTGCTTATATAAACCATGATAGTGATGCTCCTATCGCAACTTCATTATAGAGAACAAAAAGAGTATTCTTTAGTTTGTAGAGAGATGAGGGAGAGGGGTTTTCAATGAAGAGCGGAGAATGGAGAGGGAGAGTTCTAGAACATGAGATTGATGAAGAAATAAAATATAGGAGAGACGGTTACAGGGGAAGGAACAAAAACAGAGGAATATGGGAAGACCAGGTCTACCAATGAAAACCTCCAACAACTATTAATAAAAGCTAGAAAAATCTGCTATTTTTTTAATAACCGTCGACTTTGAACGGTCAAGATCTTCTTCTGAGTGTTTTCAATGGTTAAGATCAGCCTAAAATACGGTTAACGTGACTGTGAGTAATATATTATATAATTCTTAACCATTCAGAGACAAATGTTTGAACCATTCAAACATTTGCTCGTGAACACAAAGAATCTGAATTATTAATTGTTGATTCATTCAAACATCTGAACATTAAGAGCATTCACAACTCATTCCCTATCTTTATCTATATAATTACACTAAAAATCACTATTTTTTCTCTCTTCTTTTTAACTTTATCATTATTTTTTCTCTTTTTTCACTCACAATCACTTAAAACATATTAAAACCATTATATAGTTTTGAATAGTGATTCCCCAAAATACAGATTCAACAGTAAATTTATCATAACCTTCACTCATAACCACTTATAATCATACCATATAATATAAGAAATACGCTCACATAAATATAAGGAACTAGTTGTGAATGCTCTAAAAAACCGATTCAAATGTTATCAAACAGCCCCTTAAAGAACTAATATAGACCAGCTATTTACACCTACCTGAGTTGCAACTTATGTACGGAGTGCAAATTTGGCACCTGCATAACCAAAAGATAAAATAATGGATTGAAAACGAGATATAACTAAATACATCATAATGATATATTTAGATGTATAGTAAAATGTTTTGTTTGGGCTTATTGCTGCAGCTGAGTGAGATCATTAAAGAAATAAATAGTCCATATTAAACGAAAAGATTTGTAAAAATGGGGCTCGCCATAGGACTCGAACACAAGTCCTTCGTATTTTTTCTTTCAACAACAATTGTTAATTGTATTGTATTACTTCTTTTGAACGATTAATTGGATCACTAGCGGGCCACTAACCCACCCGATCATTTTCATTACTCAAGTACGAAACCTGAGATCATCCACAATTCCACAATATAAAACCCGTAATAAATGAGAAAAACCTCTGGCTCACCTAAAAGCTCCCATTATTTTTGTCATGAGTTAGAGTTAAACTCAATAACTCAATTTATTTTTATGAAATCTTAAAGAACCCCACCTCCACCTAAATAAAGAGTAAATTGTATTGTTACTCTTTAATTAATTAAAACTAATTTATACTATTCTTAGCGTGTTAGGTTTAAATTCTAAGAGATATAAGTTTTATCAAGTGGGCTAGCACATATTGAATTCTTTTTGTACTCTAAGCAAATAAGCAATTGATCTAGCCTTATGTTTGGTTCTGTTCCCAACAACAATATAAAGATCATCTTAATAAAAAAAATAAAAAAAGAAAAAAATTGCTTCTTAGAATCTTAGCAACCAAAATTGGATTTTTTTTTTGTTGTAGCTACGTGGCTCTAAAAGTAAAATAAAAATAATAATTAAAAAAACCTGAATGGCACGTGTGATTGTCGGTGAATCAATATATCTCCCATCGAACATTAAACTGATTCATGCAAAAGTCTTAACAGTGCAAGGAGACAATGAATCAAGATAACTTCAAAACGGAGGCGCCATTAGTTTTACATAATAATATAACTTAAATAGTTTTATTTCGTTTCACGAAATAACATACAATAATTCAGGAAACAAATTATTTTTCATGTTCAAAATTTCTATATTTACTAACAAGTTAAACAAAAAATTGCAAACTTGTTCATAAAATGCCAAGCCAAACCATTCATCAGTTGCTCGAGATCGACCATCTAAAAACTTTAAACCAATCGGAGTATAAACAGCTCGGGCTCGGCTCGACTCCGTATCGAAACACAGTCTTCAACTATTTACGTCTCGTACGTGACCATGAAACCACCCTTTTTAATATTTCACGCTTCCCTTTCAACACACTAACGCATGCGAGTCCACCGGGACTGCATGTGCATGTGCATGTGCATGTGCTCTCACGTGCATCCTCATATATATTTGCATCTATATATACAAACTATGCACTTTTTAAGCTCTTATTCTACTTCACACACATACATAATCACATCTTAAATTTCCAACTGAAAATTTTAAAGAAGATGGCATCTGTTCTTTTCCGTACTGGTTCCGGCCCGATAAACTCGTTGCCATTGTCCGGTTCACCTAGATTCTCCGGTCCCCTTCGCCACGGTTCCCTCTACGGTTGTGAGAAGTTGGAGTTTTCCCCAATGTCACATTTTAACGTGAACAATAATCGCCCGAGGCTCAACAGAGCTATATCAGAGCCTCAGGCGATTATTAGAATAAGATCAATCAATGCCGGATCGCAGACCTTGCCGGAGATCTTACTAGAGGTGGAAGAGGAGTCGTTTGACCGGATGAGTTGGTTTCCGGCGAGTGGAATCGCAGTGGAGGAGCCGGAGTTTCCAAGTATCGGTAGCGGGAGTGGACGAGATCACGATGGATCTGGTTCTGGACAGTCCTCCGGTGGAAGTAACAATAACAGTAACAATAACAGTAATAATATGAGCAAAATTGACGCACACTATCAGAAAATGTTGAAATCAAACCCTAGTGATCCTCTGTTGCTTAGAAACTACAGCAAATTCTTGCATGAGGTATGTAGTATGTACGTTTGGAATTTGGATCATTTCCATTTGATTCCTTATTTTTATTTATATAATTATAGTAAAAATTATTGTTTCTTTTCTCTTCTTTCAATTAAATAATATATATTTTTATACCTTTTTTATTATTTTTTCTTTATTTACTTACAACCATTTTCAAAAATATTAAAAAATTATACGAGTTAAATAATAAATCCTTAAACTATATATAAATAGTAATATTATCTCTCTATTCCACTCACAACCATTTAAAATTATCCCATATAATTTAATGACTTATAGTCACACTCAAATAACTATAAAACATGAACTATAAATTCTCAAACTAATATAATTGTAATATAAATGTAATATAAATGATGTAGCTTTAAAATTGATTTCATTATATCAATTAAATTTATAGTTGAGATATAAACAATTGACTACCCTGAACTATACGGTAATTACAATATTATAATAAATTAGTCTAATACAAACATCTAATAATCAAATTGTCAAATAATTTGGTGAATTTCTACGTCTAGGTAGAAGGGGATACTGTGAAAGCAGAGGAGTATTACGGAAGAGCGATGCTAGCGAATCCCGGAGATGGAGAACTTCTATCGCTGTACGGGAAGCTAATTTGGGAGACACAACGTGACGGAGAGAGGGCAAAATCTTACTTCGATCAGGCAGTTGTTGCTTCTCCTGATGATTGGTATGTTATATATCATAGAGCACTTATATCCTACGCTTAAAATTTATCTTAGCGTTATAGAGTTCAAGTAAAATTACAATGACGCCCTTCTCAAATAGTTTATCAATAGATCAACCTCGTTTAATTTATAGATTATCCGCTACGTTATGTGATTAACTAATTGTGGTGTGGATAATCGCAGTATGGTGATGGGATCATATGCTCATTTTATGTGGGAAGCTGAAGAAGATGAAGATGATGAAGATCTTGGATCAAAGGTGTTGGCTCCTGCAGCACAACCGTTGATTGCAGCATTCTAACTTCGAATTGACCTTAAGTATGTGTTGATTAACGAGGAGATGAGAAGGATTAATAATCATGTGAAGCTAATTACGTAGATTAACTACAAATAAATTGGAATGACCATTTAATATTGTAATTTGTTTGTACATCAATCGAGTCATAACATTGATCTTACGTAGACAAATGACAATGTCACTGTCACATGATCAAAGTGGACTAAAGGTTATATATTACAAGTCCAAAATGATGTGGGCTTTCTAAAAGCCCTTTATAGCAAGCCCAAAACTTATGGGCCTAATATTTGTGAGAGTTTTTCTCCATCATTATAAGTTTCACGACTCTAGAACCTTCAAAATGAAATTGTCAGGTTAGTTTGAATGATTTAGTAATAGGAGTAGGATAAATTTATTGTTAAAAAATAATAATAAAATCATTAAAATTACGAGAATAAAATTTTCATTTTGTTAATGATCTATTCTTACATTGATGGTAATTTGGTCTATATAACAAGGCTATTTTAGATTTTGTTAAATTTGTTGTTAGTTCAAGGGGTAGCACCTCACTATAGCTCATCTCAGAATCAATTGGCGAAATAGGCAATAGCAATCTGTCTCGCCTATTGATAGATAGTTAAGATCACATTACAATTAAATAACAATTAAATGACACACACAACCCATAATTTTCTAACTCGATATAAAAAGCTCTTGTTGGTGCATATCTCAATTGAGAAGAGACAACGCAATTAAAGTTTCGTAATGTCAATCCTACCCAAGATAACACCTATGACTTTCATACGACACAAAGTCAACCACTTAGTTGCGTGGTTCACATTTTGGTTCGATTTTCGGTTTATGTAGGAAATAAATTCACTTTTATATTAAAAGATAATAATTCTAATAATACTTTTTTTAGTTATGAAAAATATTCTAATACAATATCGTTTACAAATAAGACTAGAAAAATAAATATAAACAATATTTATGTACAAAATTTGATTCGAACATTCTTTATTTAGTATAAACTCCAATGAGTCTTCATATAACATTCTTGACACGAGTCTTTATCACGTTCGAATCTTCATCTATACCCCTTAACTGCAACATTAACAAACAAAACATTGACGGTTGTGGCTGAGGATCGTGTTAGACACGGATCCCTTAAAACAGATTTCACGTCTCTACTCAAAACAACGCGTCTGTCTCACAGGACACAACAGCCAAAACAGTATGTACTATCGGAGAGTGTCTCAACCCAAAAGATCACTGGGTAAAATATGTGTTATGATGTTATGTAGGAAATATTTTAAAGATTATGATGTATGAAGAACTATGTAAAGAGTGATCCTCTCTAAATTTGTATAAAACTCGTTCAATCTAAAGAGAATAATTTTTTTCTTCTCTTTTCTCATCATTATTTTGTTTATTTCTAAAAACTTTAAATTAATATGAGTTTTATGATTTACAACCAAAACTTTCATTTGATTTATGAAATGTTTTATGAGACCAAATTAAAACTCTCATTTTATTCATGGCATGTTTAATATCAATTTGAATAAAAATTATAATCCATAATAAACATTCATAATATTTATTATAAGACTTGGTTAAAATATAAAACATTCATGTTAATCAATACATTATGCAAGAAATTGCAATAATTTTCTACTATAATCACCCAAGTTTTACTTTATTCATTTTGACCACTCAACTTCGAGCATCGATATATAATTTATCTTAGCTTCAATTTGGATACAGTATAGTTCGTTACAAAACGATAACTTAAACCAATAAATAAATAACGATTAATATATAAAATATATAAATATAATTATTTTGTGTTTAAAATTCCACATCCCTCCTAAACCTAATATCTCTAACAAACTTATGCTTTTTAACTTAACTTTAACAACTAATTAAATTTCTAAGGTTTGACTTGTTCGTCTTTTTGTAACATGCACACATATGTAGACAATCGGTAAAAGGTTAGAAATTAGAATATATATATAAATGAGCAATTTAGTTGAACAGTCTCTTATAGATAACCTATATGTAAAGTACATAAATTTTAAAACATATGAATCATCAAGCGAAGGATTAAATGATTTCATTTTATTCTTTTTGTTCTTGAAATAATTTAGTATTTTGAGTGATTCTTATCCAATGTGTACGTGTATCTTATGCAATGTTTACGTATGTGTACATGTCAATTTCATGGTATACACTCAATGTTTTCAATTGAATTGATAAAATTCGGTGGTGGTTGTCATAAATCATAAATGGTTGGGAATGGAGGCCTAAAGAAGAAAAAAGTGAAGTGTCTTTTTAATAGTAGGTTGGATTACTATATATAGATGTCTATTATTATTACCAAATTACGGTGGACAGAAATTTAATTTCTTTTTATATGATTGGATATTATCAATCACTACATGAGTTCAGTGATATTGAAGTTTAATGTTAGAAAAAAGTAAATAATTATAAGGCATTCTATGGGGGTGTTTAAATTACTTGTCTTTTAAGAAGGATAGAGCAAGTTCACCATCAATCATGAGAAAATTTCATTTCTTGTTATAAATTCTTTTAGCGGTTAACTAGATCACTAACGGGGCATTGGTCTACCCGTTTATCTTCATTATTCAAGTACGAAACTTAAAACCATTCTCATAAGAAAATTTACATTAAGTGAGAAAACGTTAGCCCTTTGTTTTAATGATTCTTAACTATATACTTTTATGGCTCCACGATTTTACCCTGTTCGTAAGGTTTTTATTTTTCACAACAGTTGTGATTTAAATGTTACGGTTTGGAGGTCGGTGTTCTTATTTACACTCATGTTATGCGTAAGTTAAGACATTTCCCATGTGAATCATTGCTAAAATCATTAAGTTTCTCAAGTGTGTTGTAAGAGTCAATATCTATAACTTACAATATACAATAGTCATTTTTTTCAAATGAGATTTATGACCCTAAAATTATCATTTTTGGGTGATATGTATGCTTAAACAAGTTTTACAAAGAAATTGTATCGTAAAGCAAGCTTTGGTAATCATGTTTTACGTGATAGCTACTAATGTGACCTTTGCTTGCCAAATGTACGTATGATTATCATTTAATGATGATGCAAAGATTAAGTAGATGTAAAGTTTTATGATAAGCAACAATCTAAATGAATGTGTATGTTACAACTATTAAGCACCTGATCGGGTGGTGAAAGTTTAGGGTTTAAAGGCTTTATTTCTATGTTTTACGTGTCAATTTATGTGAAATAGAGTTACTTATGGAACATTCTTGTGTTTGTAGGTTAAGCATGAAGTATACAAAGATTTTAGAAGAAACAACACAAAAATTGGAACTCAAGGGGTGAAGAAATGTTAAAGTGAAGTCGCAAGACAATGATAACTTAAAACGGACATAACTTGAGCTAGGAAAAGAATTACAGGACCCAGGACCTATCAACAGAAAGATCTCGAAAAGTTACATATGGAAATCAATGTTGTGTAGGGGATGGCACCACTGACGCCTCTATAGGCTCCACCGACGTAAGCTCCGTGTTTTGATGGATTTTAAACTAATTTAAGGGGATTTAGATGAGGATTAACCCTAATACGAAAATCATCTATTTACACTGCAATCAAGGACGAAAAAGCAAGCATATTTCACCATCCTAAAGCTTTCCAATATTAAATTCATCTTGATTCACATGATCAATTTTAATTGTGTTGAAGAATCAACAATGATGCAAGGCTAAATCAAATGTGATTCATTTCAGGGAACGGGTTTGTATACGTTTTCATTTTTCTTAGTTTGCAACCTAGATTTGAGATTGGATCTTGAACTTTTTAAGTTCTATTAAATTCAATTTGTGATTTGATTATTTAAATAGCTTGATTATGTTTACACCTATTTTTAGTTTTCTATAACTTTGGTTTTTCTTAAGGCAAATTGGATTTAAATTATCAAAACTATTACTCATTGGCCGATAATAATTCATTCTATTAATTTAGCAGGTAACAGTTTCAAATTTTATTTTTATTACCAAAAACAATCTAGTAACATAATTATTAAAAATTTACGTTTGATTTCAACTCGATTTCGTTCACAATAATCATTATGAACGAAATGAAAAAAAAACATATAAACTACATCAAGACTAAAATAAGTACAAAACAAGTGTGACTATATGATAATTATGCTACTGGTACTATTGTTGCTAATAAAATAAAAGTCAGAATTATTACCAGTTAAATCAATAGTATGAATCATTATCAGGCAATGAATGATAGTTAGAATTATTAAAATTGTCTTTCTTTAATTATTTTATGATTGATTATTATAATTAGGGTTACATAATTTAAATTGGTGATTGTGTGAATGAAATCATTTAAGCTTTAATACATACTTGTCACTTGGATCTTATTATGTGTAGGTCATCATTAATGGTTTCTCAATAGGTTAAATTAAGGAAACATAACTTTGTCAAACCGAAATCCTGAAGTGGATTGTTTTTCCCCCAATATTGTTAAAAATCTAAACTTTTATTTTGTTAAGTGAAATTATTTCTTAATTCAATTAATCAAGCAATTTACTATTTAACATTTAGTATTCTTAAGTCAATCGTTACTAGTACTTTCTTGTGATTTCCTATGGACTCGATACTATTCTTACCCTTTACTATTAAGGGTGATTAGACACTTTTTAATTAATAGAGTAAACTTTATTTTTGCTCCCTGTGGTTTGGTCCAAATAACGATTTTCCTCTAAAGGTTTCAAAATTGCGATTTTACTCCCTATGGTTTTAAATTTGTCTCGGTTAACACCAACCAACTAACACCGTCAAATATTTATGTTAAAAATAAAGGCATTTAGGTCATTTTATATAAAAAGGACTAATGTTGTATTTTACCAAAAATTATTTGTCACTTAAACAAAATAATAAAATTATCATTATCCTCCTCATCATCATCTAACTATCACTATATCATCATCATCATACCCACATTGTGCACCTTGATCTACCACCACCACCCACCCACTGCAACCACCACCACCCATCCACAACAACCACCACCTACCACAACCACCTTTGAAATCATAACTACACTACCACCATCACCATCTTTCACCACATATGGTCACCACCATCATTCACAGCTTCTCCGCCATTGCACCACCACAATCACCATTGGTTTCAATCCATAAACACCATTAAAAAAGCGAGCAGATCTATCCTAAATCGACGACCTCCTAACCACCACGACGATAAAGGATGATGATTATCATATTTTGGTTTAAGGGGTGGGTTAGAGTTGAGGTCAAATAGATAAGTAGGAGAGGGTTGGGGCGGTGGATGGCCGATGGTGCGATGGTGGATGGCCGACGGTGTGGTGGTGGGTAGCCGGAAGTGGTGGTGCAATATGTCGATGTTCAAGGGGAAGAAGTTGGATTGGGTTTTAATAACTTTAGAGTAATAATAAAGTGATTTATTAAAAATAGTCTTTACAAGTTAAACGAATTACATTATTAGTCCATCTATATATAATGACTTAAATGCCCTATATTTTAACAGAAATATTTGATGGTGTTAGTTGGTTGGCGTTAATTGAGACAAATTTAAACTACAGGAGTTTAATCGCAATTTTGAAACTTTTGGAGGAAAATCGTTATTTGGACCAAACCACAGGTACCAAAAGCGAAGTTTACTCTAATTAATATTTTGACCGACCACACGACATCGATCAGAACCCATGATGTTTTAAATAAGAAGAAATGATAATTAGGTGAATAAATTGACATGAAGTAATTTTTTTTGCCATATTTATATAATGAAGCTTATATGACTAGCTTTGGTCTAGCATACTAAATAAAAAAAAGTTGTGTTTTTGTGTTTTGCGAAGTACATAAGAAACACCATGCAGAGTACTTGGTAGATATAGGCAATGAGGAGTCCTACTTTATGGTGTGGTGCAAAAAAACACAGTTTCACACTATGTGAAATACATAATGGAAGACAAAAAGGAAGGAAGTCTCGTGATTAGTATTGCGACTTTAAGTTTAGTCTGTCATGAGAAATGAAGGGTAGGGACCTAGACCGTTGTTTGAAGAAGATGAATGTTAAGATGACGTGAATACATATCTTATTGTGATTAACATGCTTATTCTGTGTCATGTATTGTTATAATGTTAATATGCATGTTCTATGTTTTAAGACTAAACATTAGATGTAAAACCAGTACTCACTCAGCAAAATCATCTTTTAGCATGGATGTCAAATTTATCTAGATACGCTTAGATGAAATAGTGGAAATCCATGGCATCGATCAAGACCTACCCATCATTGAAGACTTATATCCCATTATTGAAGTTTATGTTAGACATTTGGTTTCTAAATTTATAATGTAATAGATTACCGAATGTTTATAAAGATTCACGTGCTTTTGGGATAAATAAACTTTAATTTAAGAACTATGTTAATCATGTATAAATCCAATTGTAAGGTCTTCTAAGTTTGAAGCCTTAGAAATCAACAACCGGGATGTAATTAGTATGATTCCGATGTTTATTTTTTTTGAATTTTGTATGAAAACATCTTCTCTCTATAATTTTTATAAAGTATATGTATAATTGTTTAACATTTCAAAACGATAACTAGAAATTATGGTTTGTGTAAGATACAAACCATATCATAACTATTATAGTTAGAATCGGTTATCATAAAATCATATAACATATATGACAACTAGAGTTTGTTGTTATTGAAAATAATCAAAACCATTATCCACGAAATAATGATATATGATTACCAGTAAAAAAACAATCATGCTTTTGCTAAAGCTTCTAATATAACTTTTAAGTTCTTTATTAAATAAATCAAAATGAAATAAAGATTTATTCATTTTTTATTACTTATTAAGGTTTCTAGCTAACTAATTAAAAACTTGAACGTGCACGTGATCATGGAACACGAACATGATAATTAAACACGATAAACCTTTTAAACGATGGCTTTATACATGTCTTAGACACAAGTGTTTGACCTTGATGATTTTTGTTAACCCAGTTAAAATATAAAAAAACAAATTTAAGTTACATTAGCAAATATGATTCACAGGCATCTTCGTGAAGTCTTTTAGTCTAATGATACTCTTATGGCTTCTCATATAAGAGGTTGTGAGTTTGAGCTTTGCACGCGACAAAATTGCTCTATGCAAAATTAGAGTGTTTTCTAGTTATAGCTTTCCTATGGGGTATTTTAATGTATATAAAGCTATCATAGTATTTCTTTTCTTATATTTGTTTCTATTTTTATGGGTTATTGGATTTTAATAATCCCAATTTTTATTTATTAGCCGGAATTAATCTCACCTCATTAAATGTTTACAAACAATTCAAATTCAAATTTTATTTTTCTTCAACAATCCGATACTAACTGAGAGTTAACCTCATTAGTTTTTGACGAAATGCAAACAACTATGAGTTTAATTTTCAATTCCGTTGCCATCACTAAAATCTACCTTCAACGAGTCAAGTGGTTCAGATCCGAAAGTGAAGATGGGTTTCAGAGTGTAGAAATTTCAGATTCAAGAACCTGATGATAGTTTTTAATTTTTTGCTTAGTGTTTTGACCGCATAGGCAATTCACGTCATAAAATAAACTAACGTGGTCAACTCTCAATTAATAAGATATCGTTGTAGGAAAATTAACTCAAAGTTGAAAGTGTTTGTAAAGATTTTTCCGAGTCAGAACCAATCAAAGTAACCAATAAATAAAAGCTTATATTATTAAAATCAAATAACCTTATTTTAATTACTTACATGCACATGATTTACACGCACATGATTTACACGCACATGATTTACACATGTGTAGGTTATTTACACATGTGTCTGTTATATACAGATGAAATGCATTCATATATTCGAATTCTTTGAGACACGAATATGTGGTTAATAAGGGTTCTCATGCTATTAAAAATAGAAAAATAGGAATTTTCAATTCGTAGTTGAAAATATCTTTATGAGATATTAATTACTCTAACACTCCCTCTCGATATATACATACACACACAATTATATACTGTATAATAAATGGGTAACTACGAATGTCATGTTCATCTAAAAAAAATATTCCGTCTTAATTAAAATATTATTTTAATCAACACTTTCATTTTATGAAAATAAATATATTAGTAATTTATTTTAGTTTTTATCTTTTAAAGTTTGAATTTAATTTTTTATATTATCAACTAAATATTTTAATTTATATTGTTGTGAATTATACATACTTTATAGACAAATTGAATTCAACAAAAAAGGTTAAAAAGTAAAAGATATTTTTTTGGTTGTGATTTTCAAATCGTGAAATACATAGGTTTGTAACCTAGTGTGTATAGAAAATAAAACATGGTTAACATACATGAGTAAACACCCATTAGAGGCCTCTCGTGTGACACATGAACTCAGCGAGAGCGGCGTCACAGTCAATATGTAATTATGTATTGGGTAGTTACGAACCACGTATATAATTACACGCCAGTTTTTTATTTTATTTTTAAATCTATACAAATTCTATACTCAAATTAAATATAATAATATTTTCTTAATATGGTATATTTTATTAATTAATAAAACGTATGAAGGTTATTACAATTTAAAAAAATATTGGTGGAACAATATTTAACAAAAAAAATATTAACAAAAGTTGGGTATTCCTTTTCTCTCCTCTCATCTCAGTTTTTCATATCTTTTAACTAATTAAGATATTTGGTTTATTCAAAGTCGGATATATTAAATTTTAATTATCTGAATTTCGGATATCCAAAATCTTCAGATAGTAGAAATTAGTACCTGTATCCGGAATTTCGGATATCCTTTCTGATACAGATACGGATACAGATACGGATACGAATAAGGATAATGATTAGGAATTCCGAAATTCATTTTTTATTTTTTATATATATTTTGTTTGTTTACAATAATTAGATATATGCTATTATAAAAATAATTCGGATTTCCGAAATTTCGGATACGAATACAGATGGTAATTCGGATATTCGAAATTCATTTTTATTTTTATATATTTTTATTATTATTTTTACAATAATTAGATATAAGTTACTATAAAAAAATATATAAAAAACCAACTAATATCGTAAAAGTCATAATATACACAAAAAAATTCTCAAACTTAGAATAAAAATATGTTTAAATTTTAAAAATAAAAAAATTATTTTTTAGTTTTTGGATAATTGGATATCCGAACATCTTAAACTTTTTAAAATTACTATTCGCATCCGAACCCGAATCCGAATATCTTTGAACTGGCCCATCTAATTTTAATCCCTAAATCGTTTGTCGAACGACTTAAAATATTTTTTTATTTTTCACATCATCTTTAACACGTATATGATTTTTTTTCTTGTATATAAACAAATCACAGGTTACGTAAGCGTCTTGAAATTTGTTTGGAAGACTTATATACAAGTAGTTGGAAGTTTATTATAAATGGATAGAGAAGCTCACACATATAAACACATGTATGAACATTAGAAAAATAGAACCTTTTCAAAGTGTTACGAATGGCGAAGGACCTTATACAAAGCGGAACAATTAGCAAGTGTGAATTCACATGAAAAAATATGCCCCAACAAAATGAGAATATACATTTTAACATAAAACATATAATTATGAGATTTGAAAATTACGCCTAGGCCTCATTTTATGGTAATGAAACTCTTTCTACTCAAATTAACTAGTATTTCTATTAGCAAGTGGTGGAACCAGGAAAATTTTTTAAAAGAGTCACTTTTTTGTGATTAGATTTTTAATGAAACAACATAAAAATTTTCGGATTGTCCAATCAAGTCGGGTCGGGTCGGATTAATTAAAGCTGGAATAGATAATTAACTTGCATTGAAATGTTAACAAAAAATTATATACGGAAAGAAATCAAATAAAACCTACATTTTATAGTTATTCCGTACGTTTCTTCCATCTTTTGAAACTAATACATTTTCGAATCTACACCTTTGCAGTCTAAGTATTCTTGTATAATAAGTATGATTTCTGATTGTAATTGATCTACAAAATGCATATAAATATTACATTTTCATGGGATCACGACTCGATCCATTGTAGCCATCAAAGGAAGACATGATGTTGGTTTTGTGTCAAAAGAACTCGTCCAAACCTACTGTCTTGCAGAAGACATTGTTATCATTACCATGGAAACCAAAACCAATTTTAACTTCTCTACACTCAAGTTCATGTTCAGCCATCTATATTTTTAGATCTGTATAAGTTTTCATTTCACTAGTTTGTATCAAAAGAACTTGTCAACTATGTATAGCAACAAGTCAACATCAGGTTTGTGATAGTTTAGGGGCGCTTTTTTATATGCTATCTCTCTTCAATTTATAGTTTGGAGGCTAAATTTCTTTTCGTTTCCATCTTGTTATCAAATCACTCAAATAAATTAACTAATAACTTTTGGGTTTGAATCTTCTTATCTAGACAAATAATTAAGTAAACAAAGAAACATAACTAGGCTATTAACCCAACTACTCAAGGAGTCAAGGGACAAGAATAATCAAGCTGGCCTAAAGGGTGCAGACCGTAGGCTACTGGAAGAGAGGGCAGTCAAATGCCGGAGTTTGGATGGAACAATGGAAGGGTTGTCGGAGGTCAAAGAAGCAGGAAGGCCGATTTGGGTGGTGGTGGAGGAATAACAGCAACAGTCTAGAATCGATTGTAAAGGGAAGAGTTATGATTAGGGTTAAAATGTAATAAATATAAGGGTACAAACATAATTTTAGTTTTTAATAAGAGTATTAGACCTCTAAAAAAATGACCCTTGAAAGGGTCGAACCCAAGACCAAAGATGAGTCTGAAGACTTAGGTGCTGTTTGTTTTTTTGCAGGAAAACGTCTGCAGTCTACGGACCACATCTGCAGACATCTGTAGCAGAAGAGGTGTACCAAATGTCTGCAATCTGCAAAAAAAAACTGTTTGTTTTTTAACATCTGCAGAATGCTAAAATATTCTGTAATTAAACTAAATCTATTTTTTAAACTTTAAAAACAACGAATACATTAATATATAAATAAAAGTCATAGAAATACATTAAAATATAAATAAAAGTCATACAACACTACAATAATATTCATAAAACCATACGAATACATTAAAATATAAATAAAAGTTACACACACACACACGAATACACACATCAATGGGATCTCCTTCCCCCAAGACCACCACCATTCTGTCAATTCTGATTCTCCACCACCCTTCAAACCCACCACCATCAACAACAACACCTTCCTCAAACGCTCATCCTCCACTCACCTTCTCGCAAAAGCTCAAACCACAGTCTCAATCTGTGCCCTTGTCGTGTCCTTCACGCTCCTCGTGTTCACACTCTGCAATTTCGAACCCAACAACACATCGCACCTTTATCGCCGGCATCTCGCACAGACCCACAACAGTTTTCAGCCGAAAAAGGTCTCACCCAATT